>CM061534.1:184789883-184987610 GCA_030545055.2 Neoaliturus tenellus | reverse complement strand
GGCTTAACCCATATAAATGGTGCTACCTAAAGGTGCCACCTTGTAAAAATATATCTACAAGTTTTTTAAGCAACTATTTTTATGTACCGTTTTTTTTTAGTCAGAACTAGGCATATATATATATATATATATATTATATAATATATATATATTATATATATATAATATATATTATATATATATAATATATATAATATGTGAATCTTTCCTGCAATATATATATATATATATATAATATATATATATATATATATATATATATGCGTGTGTGCGTGTGTAAATTCTTAACCAAACATTAGTTTTAACCTTAAAAGTGATAAAGTAACCCTCTTTTGGCAGAAAGGGGTAGCATCGTTTTGATGCTACCTTTAAGGTCCTATTTAATAGTGTTTTTTTTTTAATATGTAATATGTTTTTTAAAATATGTTAGTAAAACATAAAGGCATATTGTGTTGGTATATAATTCTGATATATATATTTTTTTTTTTTTTTACAAGAAAAGTTTTAAATGTAATGTACAATTGTGTATTTCCTTAGTATTCCTCTACTGCGCATGCGCAGAAGGTTTTTCACCATTCTCCGTTGGGTATAAAAGCAGCTCGTTTAACCATGTCTTTCATTATTTGGCGAACTTTTGCCGAGTGAACATCTTTTTCACAACTCCGGTTTTTTCGGATATTTAAAAGGTGTATGATAATTTTAATATTCAATTAATATTTAAATTAAATAGATAACAAATTACTTTAGCATGTCTGCACTGCAGTGTTACATGTTTGATAATAAACCTGTAGCTGTCTTATTTGATCGTGAAAACAATCCATGGTTTAAGGCTAATGATATATCAGAGATTCTAGAATACAAAAGACCACGGAAAGCAATAAATGATCTAGTTAAAAGAAAAATATAAAAAGTTATTTAAGGATATAGATGGAACTAGTTCAGTGCTACCCTCTAACTTTCAAAAAAGTACCACATTCATCAATGAACCAGGTTTATATTCCTTAATTTTATCGTCTAAGATGAGATTAGCTAAACGCTTTCAAGATTGGGTGTTCGAAGAAATCCTCCCATCAATTCGCAAGTATGGAGAATATAGAATTAAAAAAGAAAACCTTGAATTGACTCACTCTTTACATAAAGTGTTGGCAAATAATCAAAAACTAATTGAAACGTTAATTAATCAAATACCTAAAGTTGCTGTTATACCTGATAATATGGATTTAAAACATATCTTTTGTGTATTGGAAAAAGACACATACTATGAAAAGTATGGAGTAATGGAGTATAAGTGCATTCGTACAGAAAGAAGACGATATAAAAGAGCGCTAAAGAGAGCTAAGAAAGATGGTTTTGTACCAAGTTTTTCAAGATATCCTGTGCCAAACAGTATAAATATCTTAAATAAAGCTAAAGAGGTTATGCATAGTTATGGTATGCTTTATGAATCTTCATTAAATAACATATTGACCTCTCATAATTTTGTAAATATTGTAAAAATTGTTCTTAATGAATAAACTGTATGAGTGTATGTGTGGATGTGGAACTTATTAGATTGAGAAGTTAAAGCTATTACTTTAGCTACTCCTTTGAAAAGTCTGGGGTGAGTGAAGGTCACTGGCGCGGTTGACTAAAAGACCCGTAAACCATGCGTGTGTGTGTGTGTGTGTGTGTGTGTGTGTGTGTGTGTGTGTGTGTGTGTGTGTGTGTGTGTGTGTGTGTGTGTGTGTGTGTGTGTGTGTGTGTGTGTGTGTGTGTGTGTGTGTGTGTGTGTGTGTGTGTGTGAATGTGTGGAAAATGACGTACATCCACCTCCCCGTGGTATTTTCTGGGTAACGCTAAGAGGTGTACATCTAATATTTTTATAACCCACGTGGACCAGTTAATGTAATAAAAGAAGGTTTGAAGCTAAAAATACACTAAACACTAATCTTAAGACCTATATGAACTATTATAAAAGAAACTTAGCATAAAAGTGGTTATCTTTCAAGAAATCAATTATACAAATAATAGTTAAATCGCTTTAAAACACTCTGAAACGTAAAAAGCCAAGACCTTAGGTTGAAATAACAAAAAATTAAATTATACCTATAGTAACTCGGGTCTTAGAGAAGTATTCTATCAGTAAACTCGCAAATTTTAGTGAAAATTGTTAAAGTTTTACAAATTTTTAAAATCGTCTTAAACACTCTAAGACACGCTGAAACATGTAAATCCGAAACCCCAGACTGAAATATTGAATAATAAGAAATTTGGTATTGTATGGGCACTCGAGACTGTCGAATTTTACAACACCCCGCAATAATCGACTATCTTTTAAAAAATCAATTTTTCAATTAATAGTTAAATCGCTTTAATACACTCTAAAAGGCAAAAAGCCAAGACCTTAGGTTGAAATAACGAAAACTTAAATTTTAGCTATAGTCACTTCTGACTTAGAAATAATCTGTCAGTCAACTCGCAAATTTTAGTATAAAATGTCAAAGTTTTTCAAATATTTAAGATAAGCTTAAACACTCTAAAATACGCTGAAACATGTAAATCCGAAATCCCAGACTGAAATATTGAATAATAAAAAAGTTTGGTTTTGTATGGGCAATCGGGACTCTTAACAAATTTACCAACACCCAGCGTAAAAATGACTATCTTTTAAGAAATCAATTTTACAATTAATAGCTAGATCGCTTTAATACACTCTGAAACGCGAAAAGCCAAGACGTAAGGTTGAAATAACGAAAACTTAAATTTTACGTATAGTCACTCCTGACATAGAAATATTTTATCAGTAAACTCGCAAATTTTAGTGAAAATTGTTAAAGTTTTACAAATTTTTAAAATCGTCTTAAACACTCTAAGACACGCTGAAACATGTAAATCCGAAGTCCCAGACTGAAATATTGAATAATAAAAAAGTTTGGTTTTGTATGGGCAATCAGGACTCTAACAAATTTACCAACACCCAGCGTAAAAATGACTATCTTTTAAGAAATCAATTTTACAATTAATAGCTAAATCGCTTTGATACACTCTGAAACGCGAAAAGCCAAGACCTTAGGTTGAAATAACGAAAACTTAAATTTTACCTATAGTCACTCCTGACATAGAAATATTCTATCAGTCAACTCGCAAATTTTAGTATAAAAATGTTAAAGTTTTTCAAATTTTTAAGATAAGCTTAAACACTCTAAAATACGCTGAAACATATAAATCCGAAATCCCAGACTGATATATTGAATAATAAAAAAGTTTGGTTTTGTATGGACAATCGGGACTCTAACAAATTTACCAACACCCAGCGTAAAAATGACTATCTTTCAAGAAATCAATTATACAATTAATAGCTAGATCGCTTTGATACACTCTGAAACGCGAAAAGCCAAGACCTTAGGTTGAAATAACGAAAATTTAAATTTTACCTATAGTCACTCCTGACATAGAAATATTCTATCAGTCAACTCGCAAATTTTAGAATAAAAATGTTAAAGTTTTTCAAATTTTTAAGATAAGCTTAAACACTCTTAAATACGCTGAAACATATAAATCCGAAATCCCAGACTGATATATTGAATAATAAAAAAGTTTGGTTTTGTATGGGTAATCGGGACTCTAACAAATTTACCAACACCCAGCGTAAAAATGACTATCTTTTAAGAAATCAATTTTACAATTAATAGCTAAATCGCTTTAATACACTCTGAAACGCGAAAAGCCAAGACCTTAGGTTGAAATAACGAAAACTTAAATTTTACCTATAGTCACTCCTGACATAGAAATATTCTATCAGTCAACTCGCAAATTTTAGTATAAAATGTTAAAGTTTTTCAAATTTTTATGATAAGCTTAAACACTCTAAAATACGCTGAAACATGTAAATCCGAAATCCCAGACTGAAATATTGAATAATAAAAAAGTTTGGTTTTCTATGGGCAATCTAGACTCTAACAAATTTACCAACACCCAGCGTAAAAATGACTATCTTTTAAGAAATCAATTTTACAATTACTAGCTAGATCGCTTTAATACACTCTGAAACGCGAAAAGCCAAGACCTTAGGTTGAAATAACGAAAACTTAAATTTTACCTATAGTCACTCCTGACATAGAAATATTCTATCAGTCAACTCGCAAATTTTAGTATAAAAATGTTAAAGTTTTTCAAATTTTTAAGATAAGCTTAAACACTCTAAAATACGCTGAAACATATAAATCCGAAATCCCAGACTGATATATTGAATAATAAAACAGTTTGGTTTTGTATGGACAATCGGGACTCTAACAAATTTACCAACACCCAGCGTAAAAATGACTATCTTTTAAGAAATCAATTTTACAATTAATAGCTAAATCGCTTTGATACACTCTGAAACGCGAAAAGCCAAGACCTTAGGTTGAAATAACGAAAATTTAAATTTTACCTATAGTCACTCCTGACATAGAAATATTCTATCAGTCAACTCGCAAATTTTAGTATAAAAAAGTTAAAGTTTTCCAAATTTTTAAGATAAGCTTAAACACTCTTAAATACGCTGAAACATATAAATCCGAAATCCCAGACTGATATATTGAATAATAAAAAAGTTTGGTTTTGTATGGGTAATCGGGACTCTAACAAATTTACCAACACCCAGCGTAAAAATGACTATCTTTTAAGAAATCAATTTTACAATTAATAGCTAAATCGCTTTAATACACTCTGAAACGCGAAAAGCCAAGACCTTAGGTTGAAATAACGAAAACTTAAATTTTACCTATAGTCACTCCTGACATAGAAATATTCTATCAGTCAACTCGCAAATTTTAGTATAAAATGTTAAAGTTTTTCAAATTTTTAAGATAAGCTTAAACACTCTAAAATACGCTGAAACATATAAATCCGAAATCCCAGACTGATATATTGAATAATAAAACAGTTTGGTTTTGTATGGACAATCGGGACTCTAACAAATTTACCAACACCCAGCGTAAAAATGACTATCTTTTAAGAAATCAATTTTACAATTAATAGCTAAATCGCTTTGATACACTCTGAAACGCGAAAAGCCAAGACCTTAGGTTGAAATAACGAAAACTTAAATTTTACCTATAGTCACTCCTGACATAGAAATATTCTATCAGTCAACTCGCAAATTTTAGTATAAAATGTTAAAAGTTTTTCAAATTTTTAAGATAAGCTTAAACACTCTAAAATACGCTGAAACATGTAAATCCGAAGTCCCAGACTGAAATATTGAATAATAAAAAAGTTTGGTTTTGTATGGACAATCGGGACTCTAACAAATTTACCAACACCCAGCGTAAAAATGACTATCTTTTAAGAAATCAATTTTACAATTAATAGCTAAATCGCTTTGATACACTCTGAAACGCGAAAAGCCAAGACCTTAGGTTGAAATAACGAAAACTTAAATTTTACCTATAGTCACTCCTGACATAGAAATATTCTATCAGTCAACTCGCAAATTTTAGTATAAAAATGTTAAAGTTTTTCAAATTTTTAAGATAAGCTTAAACACTCTAAAATACGCTGAAACATGTAAATCCGAAATCCCAGACTGAAATATTGAATAATAAAAAAGTTTGGTTTTCTATGGGCAATCTGGACTCTAACAAATTTACCAACACCCAGCGTAAAAATGACTATCTTTTAAGAAATCAATTTTACAATTAATAGCTAGATCGCTTTAATACACTCTGAAACGCGAAAAGCCAAGACCTTAGGTTGAAATAACGAAAACTTAAATTTTACCTATAGTCACTCCTGACATAGAAATATTCTATCAGTCAACTCGCAAATTTTAGTATAAAAATGTTAAAGTTTTTCAAATTTTTAAGATAAGCTTAAACACTCTAAAATACGCTGAAACATATAAATCCGAAATCCCAGACTGATATATTGAATAATAAAACAGTTTGGTTTTGTATGGACAATCGGGACTCTAACAAATTTACCAACACCCAGCGTAAAAATGACTATCTTTTAAGAAATCAATTTTACAATTAATAGCTAAATCGCTTTGATACACTCTGAAACGCGAAAATCCAAGACCTTAGGTTGAAATAACGAAAACTTAAATTTTACCTATAGTCACTCCTGACATAGAAATATTCTATCAGTCAACTCGCAAATTTTAGTATAAAAATGTTAAAGTTTTTCAAATTTTTAAGATAAGCTTAAACACTCTAAAATACGCTGAAACATATAAATCCGAAATCCCAGACTGATATATTGAATAATAAAAAAGTTTGGTTTTGTATGGACAATCGGGACTCTAACAAATTTACCAACACCCAGCGTAAAAATGACTATCTTTCAAGAAATCAATTTTACAATTAATAGCTAGATCGCTTTGATACACTCTGAAACGCGAAAAGCCAAGACCTTAGGTTGAAATAACGAAAATTTAAATTTTACCTATAGTCACTCCTGACATAGAAATATTCTATCAGTCAACTCGCAAATTTTAGTATAAAAATGTTAAAGTTTTTCAAATTTTTAAGATAAGCTTAAACACTCTTAAATACGCTGAAACATATAAATCCGAAATCCCAGACTGATATATTGAATAATAAAAAAGTTTGGTTTTGTATGGGTAATCGGGACTCTAACAAATTTACCAACACCCAGCGTAAAAATGACTATCTTTTAAGAAATCAATTTTACAATTAATAGCTAAATCGCTTTAATACACTCTGAAACGCGAAAAGCCAAGACCTTAGGTTGAAATAACGAAAACTTAAATTTTACCTATAGTCACTCCTGACACAGAAATATTCTATCAGTCAACTCGCAAATTTTAGTATAAAATGTTAAAGATTTTCAAATTTTTAAGATAAGCTTAAACACTCTAAAATACGCTGAAACATATAAATCCGAAATCCCAGACTGATATATTGAATAATAAAACAGTTTGGTTTTGTATGGACAATCGGGACTCTAACAAATTTACTAACACCCAGCGTAAAAATGACTATCTTTTAAGAAATCAATTTTTCAATTAATAGCTAGATCGCTTTAATACACTCTGAAACGCGAAAAGCCAAGACCTTAGGTTGAAATAACGAAAACTTAAATTTTACCTATAGTCACTCCTGACAGAAATATTCTATCAGTCAACTCGCAAAATTTAGTAAAAAATGTTAAAGTTTTTCAAATTTTTAAGATAAGCTTAAACACTCTAAAATACGCTGAAACATGTAAATCCGAAGTCCCAGACTGAAATATTGAATAATAAAAAAGTTTGGTTTTGTATAGACAATCGGGACTCTAACAAATTTACCAACACCCAGCGTAAAAATGACTATCTTTTAAGAAATCAATTTTACAATTAATAGCTAGATTGCTTTAATACACTCTGAAACGCGAAAAGCCAAGACCTTAGGTTGAAATAACGAAAACTTTAATTTTACCTATAGTCACTCCTGACATAGAAATATTCTATCAGTCAACTCGCAAATTTTAGTATAAAAATGTTAAAGTTTTTCAAATTTTTAAGATAAGCTTAAACACTCTAAAATACGCTGAAACATATAAATCCGAAATCCCAGACTGATATATTGAATAATAAAACAGTTTGGTTTTGTATGGACAATCGGGACTCTAACAAATTTACCAACACCCAGCGTAAAAATGACTATCTTTTAAGAAATCAATTTTACAATTAATAGCTAAATCGCTTTGATACACTCTGAAACGCGAAAAGCCAAGACCTTAGGTTGAAATAACGAAAACTTAAATTTTACCTATAGTCACTCCTGACATAGAAATATTCTATCAGTCAACTCGCAAATTTTAGTATAAAAATGTTAGTTTTTTAAATTTTTAAGATAAGCTTAAACACTCTAAAATACGCTGAAACATATAAATCCGAAATCCCAGACTGATATATTGAATAATAAAAAAGTTTGGTTTTCTATGGGCAATCTGGACTCTAACAAATTTACCAACACCCAGCGTAAAAATGACTATCTTTTAAGAAATCAATTTTACAATTAATAGCTAGATCGCTTTAATACACTCTGAAACGCGAAAAGCCAAGACCTTAGGTTGAAATAACGAAAACTTAAATTTTACCTATAGTCACTCCTGACATAGAAATATTCTATCAGTCAACTCGCAAATTTTAGTATAAAAAATGTTAAAGTTTTCAAATTTTTAAGATAAGCTTAAACACTCTTAAATACGCTGAAACATATAAATCCGAAATCCCAGACTGATATATTGAATAATAAAAAAGTTTGGTTTTGTATGGGTAATCGGGACTCTAACAAATTTACCAACACCCAGCGTAAAAATGACTATCTTTCAAGAAATCAATTTTACAATTAATAGCTAGATCGCTTTGATACACTCTGAAACGCGAAAAGCCAAGACCTTAGGTTGAAATAACGAAAATTTAAATTTTACCTATAGTCACTCCTGACATAGAAATATTCTATCAGTCAACTCGCAAATTTTAGTATAAAAATGTTAAAGTTTTTCAAATTTTAAGATAAGCTTAAACACTCTTAAATACGCTGAAACATATAAATCCGAAATCCCAGACTGATATATTGAATAATAAAAAAGTTTGGTTTTGTATGGGCAATCAGGACTCTAACAAATTTACCAACACCCAGCGTAAAAATGACTATCTTTTAAGAAATCAATTTTACAATTAATAGCTAAATCGCTTTGATACACTCTGAAACGCGAAAAGCCAAGACCTTAGGTTGAAATAACGAAAACTTAAATTTTACCTATAGTCACTCCTGACATAGAAATATTCTATCAGTCAACTCGCAAATTTTAGTATAAAAATGTTAAAGTTTTTCAAATTTTTAAGATAAGCTTAAACACTCTAAAATACGCTGAAACATATAAATCCGAAATCCCAGACTGATATATTGAATAATAAAACAGTTTGGTTTTGTATGGACAATCGGGACTCTAACAAATTTACCAACACCCAGCGTAAAAATGACTATCTTTTAAGAAATCAATTTTACAATTAATAGCTAAATCGCTTTGATACACTCTGAAACGCGAAAAGCCAAGACCTTAGGTTGAAATAACGAAAACTTAAATTTTACCTATAGTCACTCCTGACATAGAAATATTCTATCAGTCAACTCGCAAATTTTAGTATAAAAATGTTAGTTTTTTAAATTTTTAAGATAAGCTTAAACACTCTAAAATACGCTGAAACATATAAATCCGAAATCCCAGACTGATATATTGAATAATAAAAAAGTTTGGTTTTGTATGGACAATCGGGACTCTAACAAATTTACCAACACCCAGCGTAAAAATGACTATCTTTCAAGAAATCAATTTTACAATTAATAGCTAGATCGCTTTGATACACTCTGAAACGCGAAAAGCCAAGACCTTAGGTTGAAATAACGAAAATTTAAATTTTACCTATAGTCACTCCCGACATAGAAATATTCTATCAGTCAACTCGCAAATTTTAGTATAAAAATGTTAAAGTTTTTCAAATTTTTAAGATAAGCTTAAACACTCTTAAATACGCTGAAACATATAAATCCGAAATCCCAGACTGATATATTGAATAATAAAAAAGTTTGGTTTTGTATGGGTAATCGGGACTCTAACAAATTTACCAACACCCAGCGTAAAAATGACTATCTTTTAAGAAATCAATTTTACAATTAATAGCTAAATCGCTTTAATACACTCTGAAACGCGAAAAGCCAAGACCTTAGGTTGAAATAACGAAAACTTAAATTTTACCTATAGTCACTCCTGACATAGAAATATTCTATCAGTCAACTCGCAAATTTTAGTATAAAATGTTAAAGTTTTTCAAATTTTTATGATAAGCTTAAACACTCTAAAATACGCTGAAACATATAAATCCGAAATCCCAGACTGAAATATTGAATAATAAAAAAGTTTGGTTTTCTATGGGCAATCTGGACTCTAACAAATTTACCAACACCCAGCGTAAAAATGACTATCTTTTAAGAAATCAATTTTACAATTAATAGCTAGATCGCTTTAATACACTCTGAAACGCGAAAAGCCAAGACCTTAGGTTGAAATAACGAAAACTTAAATTTTACCTATAGTCACTCCTGACATAGAAATATTCTATCAGTCAACTCGCAAATTTTAGTATAAAAATGTTAAAGTTTTCAAATTTTTAAGATAAGCTTAAACACTCTTAAATACGCTGAAACATATAAATCCGAAATCCCAGACTGATATATTGAATAATAAAAAAGTTTGGTTTTGTATGGGTAATCGGGACTCTAACAAATTTACCAACACCCAGCGTAAAAATGACTATCTTTCAAGAAATCAATTTTACAATTAATAGCTAGATCGCTTTGATACACTCTGAAACGCGAAAAGCCAAGACCTTAGGTTGAAATAACGAAAATTTAAATTTTACCTATAGTCACTCCTGACATAGAAATATTCTATCAGTCAACTCGCAAATTTTAGTATAAAAATGTTAAAGTTTTTCAAATTTTAAGATAAGCTTAAACACTCTTAAATACGCTGAAACATATAAATCCGAAATCCCAGACTGATATATTGAAAAATAAAAAAGTTTGGTTTTGTATGGGCAATCAGGACTCTAACAAATTTACCAACACCCAGCGTAAAAATGACTATCTTTTAAGAAATCAATTTTACAATTAATAGCTAAATCGCTTTGATACACTCTGAAACGCGAAAAGCCAAGACCTTAGGTTGAAATAACGAAAACTTAAATTTTACCTATAGTCACTCCTGACATAGAAATATTCTATCAGTCAACTCGCAAATTTTAGTATAAAAATGTTAAAGTTTTTCAAATTTTTAAGATAAGCTTAAACACTCTAAAATACGCTGAAACATATAAATCCGAAATCCCAGACTGATATATTGAATAATAAAAAAGTTTGTTTTTGTATGGACAATCGGGACTAACAAATTTACCAACACCCAGCGTAAAAATGACTATCTTTCAAGAAATCAATTTTACAATTAATAGCTAGATCGCTTTGATACACTCTGAAACGCGAAAAGCCAAGACCTTAGGTTGAAATAACGAAAATTTAAATTTTACCTATAGTCACTCCTGACATAGAAATATTCTATCAGTCAACTCGCAAATTTTAGTATAAAAATGTTAAAGTTTTTCAAATTTTAAGATAAGCTTAAACACTCTTAAATACGCTGAAACATATAAATCCGAAATCCCAGACTGATATATTGAATAATAAAAAAGTTTGGTTTTGTATGGGCAATCAGGACTCTAACAAATTTACCAACACCCAGCGTAAAAATGACTATCTTTTAAGAAATCAATTTTACAATTAATAGCTAGATTGCTTTAATACACTCTGAAACGCGAAAAGCCAAGACCTTAGGTTGAAATAACGAAAACTTAAATTTTACCTATAGTCACTCCTGACATAGAAATATTTTATCAGTCAACTCGCAAATTTTAGTATAAAAATGTTAAAGTTTTTCAAATTTTTAAGATAAGCTTAAACACTCTAAAATACGCTGAAACATATAAATCCGAAATCCCAGACTGATATATTGAATAATAAAACAGTTTGGTTTTGTATGGAAAATCGGGACTCTAACAAATTTACCAACACCCAGCGTAAAAATGACTATCTTTCAAGAAATCAATTTTACAATTGATAGCTAGATCGCTTTGATACACTCTGAAACGCGAAAAGCCAAAACCTTAGGTTGAAATAACGAAAACTTAAATTTTACCTATAGTCACTCCTGACATAGAAATATTCTATCAGTCAACTCGCAAATTTTAGTATAAAAATGTTAAAGTTTTTCAAATTTTTAAGATAAGCTTAAACACTCTAAAATACGCTGAAACATATAAATCCGAAATCCCAGACTGATATATTGAATAATAAAAAAGTTTGGTTTTGTATGGGCAATCGGGACTCTAACAAATTTACCAACACCCAGCGTAAAAATGACTATCTTTTAAGAAATCAATTTTACAATTAATAGCTAAATTGCTTTAATACACTCTGAAACGCGAAAAGCCAAGACCTTAGGTTGAAATAATGAAAAACTAAATTTTACATATAGTCACAATTGTTAAAGTCCCCAAGGTCATCGCAATTCCCCCCACCACTTTCCTTATACCTAGGGCACCCGGAGCCGTACGATCAGTCGCTCTGCGACTGTCGTGGGGTGCACACTGGTGTCGGCACTCTGCTCTACGGTTTTAAGTTAAAGTTTAGGATTTATCATGTACAACAATAAAAACTTAGCAAATTATAACATTTTAGCCAGTTCAATTTACCACACTTACACTTATTTGGCAAAAACATAAAACTGTTGTACCATGAGTAAATTTTTCAGTGTTGAAGTGTTTTGAAGTGTTGGTTCAAACCTGGGGGTACTTCTGTTGAGATGAAAACTTTAACTCTAATCGTACGAAGAGTAAATATTTCTAAGTGTTTGCTCAAACCTTTAGGTAGCTCAACGCGCGGGGACGGGCTGCGAGCCGGCTGTGGCCGGGCCGCCTTATATCCCCACCGGGGTGGTCACGCCCAGGATATCAGGGGTGTGGGAGGGGGTGGGGGTGGGGGTGGGGGGGGTCACTTCTCGTCCGGAGCAAAAAACTTTTTGGTCAAGGTCAAAATTTTTTTCGAAAAAAAGTTCGGGGGGGGGGGTCACTTCTCGTCCGGAACAAAAAACTTTTTGGTCAAGGTCAAAAATTTTTTCGAAAAAATTTCGGGGGGGGGTCACTTCTCGTCCGGAGCAAAAAACTTTTTGGTCAAGGTCAAAAATTTTTTCGAAAAAAAAGTTCGGGGGGGGGGGGTTCAAGTGGGTCAAGGTCACCCACAACACTTCTACTCTAAGTGTTGGCTATACCCCCACCACAACTGAGTCCCTAGGCTGCACAACACCGCTCGGCCAGTATGTCTCCGGCTTCCATGCGGTGCGTCTCGCTGTTCTCCAACTCTCTATATGTAAGTATTTTTACAAGTTTTGAATCTAGGTCACTTCACTTTAACTCTGGGACAATATCGACTTGTGGTATTTCAGTGTTTTCACTCAAGGTCACCACACTTTAACTCTGCTGTTCTCCAACTCTCTATATGTAAGTATTTTTACAAGTTTTGAATCTAGGTCACTTCACTTTAACTCTGGGACAGTATCGACTTATGGTATTTCAGTGTTTTCACTCAAGGTCATCACACTTTAACTCTTAGACTGCATCAACTTGTATTATTTATGTGTTTTGACTCAAGGTTACCACACTTAAACTTTGGGGTGGTATCAACTTGTAGTATTTCTATGTTTTGACTCAAGGTCGTCACACTTTAACTCTGGGGCAATATCGACTTGTAGTACTTCAGTATTTTAACTCAAGGTCACCAAACTTTAACTCTGAGACTGCAGCAACTTGTATTATTTCTGTGTTTTGACTCAAGGTCATCACACTTTAACTCTGGGATGATTTTGACTTATAGTATTTCAGTGTTTTGACTCAAGGTCGTCACACTTTAACTCTGGGGCGGGATCGACTTGTATTATTTCTGTGTTTTGACTCAAGGTCACCACACTTTAACTCTGGGACGGGATCGACTTGTAGTATTTCTGTGTTTTCACTCAAGGTCATCACACTTTAACTCTGGGGTGATTTCAACTTATAGTATTTCAGTGTTTTGACTCAAGGTCACCACACTTTAACTCTGGGACGGTATTAACTTGTAGTATTTCTATGTTTTTACTCAAGGTCATCACACTTTAACATGTAACTTTAAGGTAGCACCGAAACGGTGCTACCCGGCTTGACATTTTCAAGTTTCCCAAGGTCATCGCAATTTCCCCCACCACTTCCCATATACCTAGAGTGCGCGGGGCCGGACAGTCAGTCGCTCGGTGTCTGTCGTAGGGTGCGCATCGCGGTTGCAGTAATGGTCGAATGGGGGCTTCTGGGCCAGTTCAAGGTCACCCGAGCGGTGTCACATGACGGTTTAGGCAGAGTCACGTTGCAAACTTCAAGTTTCCTCAGCACTTTTGCTGTTTCTCATCGCAAATTCGCTCCAAGTCGTCATGGTCATGGTAACTGTGACTGAAACTCGGAGCGTAGTGCGAGAAACAGTAAAAGTGCCTAAAAAATTTTAGGTTTAAGCGTGACCTTGACCTTTGTGACATCAATGACGTCATCTTAGTGACGTAAGGGGTGATGACGTCATCAGCACGTCATTTCTGTGACGTCATGGGTGTGACGTCATGGAAGTGACGTCATTGGTGATGACGTCATCAATGACGCAATCGATGACGTCATCAATGAGGTCATTGACCTCAATGACGTCATCAATGACGTCATCCCTCAGGTGACCTTGAACTGTTCCAAAAGCCCCCATTCCCCACTACTAACACCAATGTGATACTTTCCTTGAGTTTCCTTAATTAGGTGTTAATTTTAATTTATTTTTTAAGTTTTCATTTGGTTATAAAATTTGAAAGTGGTTTAGCTAATATGAAGGTGAAAAATATCAAAGAGAACTATTTTTTAAACTTAATTACATTCGGTCTCACTAGTTTCCTTGAGTGAGATGACTTTTATCTAGTTAATTCAGGTTAGAGAGAAACGGAACAAAAGCATCAAATACAAATGCGTCTGGACATCGACGGGGAGGTTTGGCGCCAGGTCGAAAGATCAACCCCAAGATAAGCTTAACATGAATGGGTCTCGACCTCAGGTTCGATCTTGGTTCAACATAAAGTCCTTGACTATAAATTCGAGAACCGTTATTCAATCATAAAAAAATCTCGTACTCCGTTAACTTAAAAGTGCTACCTTGTTATACAGTATTTCAATGTAGGTTTTTTTCAACTCATTTTCATAAAATAGTAGTATACGTGGGTTTTAACCAAACCATTTACATTAATAGTTAAATTGTGTTTCGTTAATGTGTAAGAAAATAGTATACAAAAATTTTTAATTGAATCACTCCATCCGTTAACCCAATATTTTTTACTCATTTTCTCAGTTTTATACATATAAAATGTTTTGTGTATTTGATTAATCATGTAACAAAGTAACGTCTATGCTCACGTGACTCGTTATAGATGTATAATAATGAAAAGAAATAATAAATTCCCTGAGTTCGTAGGTCTGCTAAATTTAGTCTTGGAAAACATGAATTTAAAAAATCTATAAATTATGTTAATTAGTTAATTTATTAAAATGTATGCAGAACTATTTTACGTTTTGACTATTTCTTACTATCCTAAATCGAATGAATTGGATTCCAGTTAGGCTATGTCGGTTGTGGATTTGGTAATCTACAGTATATCTTAAATACGGCGTTAGATTGCAATTTTAAGGGTATCTTTGACTGCTCTTGCTGATAGTTCAAGAACAATCATCTAACCACACATAACAAAAAATATGTGTGCTTACTTTTCAAACAGTTGGAGGAACTTTAACGTTGGTTAGTTACGGTTTTTTGTAAATTTTGTCAATATAAAAAATTATATGCTATAGCACATATCTTTTTTTGGATTACTCAAAATTCAACACGTAAAGAAAAATGTATTGTGATTGGTAATTGAAAAAATTCATGGTTGGTATATTATAGTTATTTCTTAGACTAGAATTTAAATAATTGAGCTGTTTCCGTGGATTGTCTGTCATTGCTCACTTAATTAATTTTTTAATCGCAATAGGTGATTTTTTATATTGTACTGCAAACTGATGGGTGTCCACACTTATTTTACGTTTCAAGTGCAAAAAACATTGATAAAAATACCAAATTAACGTTAAAGAGATTCCCCTGCATACATTCCAGAGCCCGAGATAGAGATAGAGACATACTTTATACTTACTTTATACTTTATTTGAAACACCGACGAACTCTGTGGTGCGTATTTTAAGGTGAGTATGACTGAAGGGGTGAGTGTGATGATTGTAATGGATCAGATGAGGTGTAGCTTTGTTACTGACAAGTATCAGCCGTTTCATTTGTCAGGATCATTAATTAATAGCCCAATGACCAAAGGCAGCTGGGTCCAGTATCGAACCACCAAAAAGCACTAACTTTTCTCAGGATCGAACCGGCAACCTTCAGATTCAAAGGCGAGCTCTTTAACCACTCAGCTACCCAGCCAGTTAACATAAACATGACCTTTGGAAAGTGAACAAAAAAATGTGAATATAAGAACTCAACACTTCAAGAACATAAAAGAACCCTGCTTCCAACTTTACTGCGGACAAGTCGGCTAGCTGCCGAGCCCGGCGCAGCTCTATGATATTGTTTATTCAGATAGTAACGCCACAGATTTATGTTATTACCATGTTGTCGCTGAAGGCGACATTATTCATTAGCTCACGCCAGACTCTTAGAGTCTTTGAGGCCGGCCGCTGACCAGACGAACCTGCGGGTATTTCACATCTTTCACAACCTCATATTTATTGTTATTGAATCCGGTAGTAGTTTGTTCGAGGATTAGAACTGTTGACCTTCAACTCTTGGTTGCTCGTCTTCCAGTAATACTGATGCTGGGTGGACCGTTGATTATAGGTGTCAAAAGAGACAATTCAATCAAGGATTCTCTCTTTTTTTGTGGGGTGGGGGGCAATGGTATTGATGATTCAAGTTGAGATACTCGAAATGAGGATTCGTTCTTGACCAAATGTCAGAATTGATGAAACTTGCACCTTAGAAGCAGGGGTGGACGGATGTTTTATGTGTCAAATGAACCAACTCAATAAAGGATTCTCTCCCTTTGGAAAGAAATAATACTGATAATTCCATTAATACAAATTTTATATTTAATATGTATGTGTTTTAAAATCCAAACGTGTTAAATGAGCTAAAAATTTCAGTGATATAATTTACTTTTGAATAGATGTCATTGGAGTAAAGCACTAGCCTTAAAGTAACCTGAATTACTCTGAAATTTCCAGAACACCTAATAATCTCTCTTGTAGAATAGCTTTTGAGAAAATTATAAAAGTTTGAGAAAATTATTAAAGTTGATGGATGGATAGTTGTCAAGTAATATAAACTATCACTCAATGGCTATTAATGGGATATTAACTCCCATTACTCAAAGTAAAAAATCAAATGAGGGCTGAGAACTCATCAAATATAGCAGTTACCGTTTGCAGTTAGCAGTCAGTTTTGAACCTTAAAGTATAAAAACCCCGTTTTTGTTCAAATTTAGAGCGACATCTTCAAATCCTCATATTTCTATACGATTTCGTGTTTAAAGTATAAACAATTAAATGACAAATAATGTTACCATCGAAACTTATGATGTAGTGACATGCAAAACATTTTGATCGTTTTGAGTAAGAGTAAAAAAAATATTTAATAACTGAAACGAACTCTTTAAAACTGTTATTTTAATAACATTTTTTTAAAATTGAAATGGCTTCATTTGTTAAATTTATAATGTATTAAAATGTTTCTATTTATAGTAGTCACAATTTTAATAATTAATATTATTTACACCACGACGTGTTTCCATGTGTTCCTTACATAGCACGGCTTCCAGTTTTAAACATTTTTTTTATTTTTAAACCTTAACAATAATCTTCAATATTCCTTTAGTTTCATTTTTTCAACACAATTTAAATTCGTAACTGTATGACCAACCGATGCTCTGTACTCTATTTGAGAGTTTATAAATTAGGACACTGAGCCATTGACTCTAAGTGTTCAACATTCCATTGTCACTGCTGTGATTCTAGTTCCCTGACCCTTCCCATGTTCAACGTGTTGTCTCTGGACCTTTGTTTGATTTGATCTACGGAGTGTTTTGTTCTACACCTCGACACCGCGACCTGATCTCTGTAGATCCAGAGGTCAAACCTTCACCTCCAACCCCACGATCGTCATTTATCTTATGAGGTTTGTTGAAAGGATAACATGGCCCCTCTTTTAAATAGATTAATATGTTAGACCCAAAAGCATTAGAGCATAAAAGCATTAGTCTACAATTTAACTAAGTTTCAGTAATATTTTGTCTGGTAAAAATTTTTAAAAGTAAAGGCATTTATTTTTTATTCTTAATTGTATGTGGTCCTTCCTAAACGCATTAGGTACACTAGTTTGTATGTTCTAAATATTACTAAGGCATAATATTTTGAGAAAGATTCTAATTTTACTAATGTAGTGATGTTAGAATTAAGACACCTTTTTTTTGATAAATTGGTGATGTTAAACGTTCTAGTAATCTAACTAAAATTTAAAGAGGACAGGTTTGAGTAATGGAACGAATAGGCCTACGAATATGATTGCGAATGCGTTTTATGAAGTTTAAGGTATTACACGTTAAGGTCTCTTTAAAATGTTGATACAATAGGCTACCAATAAGTATTGTAAAACTATTTGAATGATTTTAATTGAGTGTGTTGTTTTGTGTACTGTATAACCACATAGGGTGAGTAGAATGGAGTCTTTAGGTATATCGATACAAAGCAACAAAAACTTTTAACTTCAAGTATGTTCTTATAATCATTTTGCTACAATGTTCAAAATTAGGATAATAAAATACAATTTAATGGAAAAGCGTCGTCAAAATAGAACATTTCAATTAGCGAATTTCAATCATATAAATTGAAAAAATTTTTGCAATAAAATACAAAGCATTTAGGTATAGTTTATAAACAGGACAAAAATATTCAGAATCAGGAGAGTTTGTTATCTGTTTGTTACTGTAATTCAAGGAACCTTAAATTGAAATATCGATCCTAACAGACCTTGACGCAAGTTTCGTCAGTTGAGAAGTTAGCTTGATTAAGAGACAATCAAAGAGCACAAATTAGGGTAATCGCCTTATTTAATTATTGAGACAAAGCGTTTAAATCCACCAGTCTCGGATGAGCTTCCGTCGCTCTGCTACTTATGACTATCCTTCTCGCTTTGTTTATTTCTCTTCGAATAAATTCTGATAATTTAAATGAAATAGAAACGTTTCGTTTAGTTTTAGCGAATTTCCCTATAGGGAATACGCTATTACGGTAGTAGTCACGGTGAGGACTGTGATACTTTTTCGTTTTGAGGTCTCTAGAATTGATGCTTAAGAGTCAGTCATCTTCACCCCTGGGACATTAGCCCATTGTTGCGCAGTCGGCAATGTTAATCATACGGCTTTTAATGAAAAACATGGTATCGCATTCCCCTGTTTCGGAGGCCGTTTTTTAACCAATTTTCTTTAAACTTGGTAAGTTTTTAGTTGAATAATTATACTATGTCGCTCATACCTCGGAATTTTAAAAATTTTACTAAATTTTAAAATATTCCTAAGGAAAATCGAGTTACTTTGCGACGTCTCAATGAGTAATATTTGTTAAATTTTCAAAATTCCGAGGTATGAGCGACATAGTACTAATAACTATTCAACATACTATTCAATATTTACATACTATAATAACTAATACTATAATAATTAAATACATACTATAATAACTATTCGACATAGTAACTATTCAACTAAACACTTACCAAGTTTAAAGCAAATCGGTTGAAAAACGGCGTCCGAAACAGGGGATGCGATACCATGTTTTGCATTAAAATCCGTATGGTTAACATTGGCGACTGCGCAACAATGGGCTACTGGCCCAGGGGTGAAGATGACTCTTAATCGCGTTGGCTCTTTTCCGCCTGCATCTGTTCGATAGCCTCTTCCGAAGATAAAAAAACGAATCATGTAGACAGCAACTACAAAAATTGAATTTTGTTAAAAGTTTTAGTGTTAAATATTGTTTTTGATCATACCAACAAATAAAAATTTCAAAAATAATGGTAACTCTGTGTGTTAGTTTAAAATTTATATTATAAATTTAAAATATCACTTTCCAATAAAAAAAGTACTATTAAAAACCCAAAGCTAACATTTTTTCGCATTCTCAGTCAACTTATTGAGACTGTAATAATTACTTTGCAGATTATTCTTTTATGTGTATTTTTTATTAACACTCTGTATTATTACTTGTTTTGTTGATTTCTCAGGAGCAGTAGGTATGTTTGACCAATGTCAATGACTCGACTCCCGTTCCCCAGAACGCTATTATTATTCTCAAGGACACCCAAGGTTACGCTTATCTTCCTCCCCTCGCCCTCAGTGAAGGGTGTTTATACAAGTCCGTAGTGCAATCAATTATCCCCAACCCCTATCCGCGACTACCCCTCACTAAGTGCTATAATCACTGACTTATTTACTAGCCAAACCATCACATCTTATCAGTACACGGATATGACAGCCTATTCCTTGCAGCGTTATGCGTTATGATCAAAGACATTTAAATGCATTCAACGCCACTAGATTAGAAATGAGATTATTGAAATTATTTTTGTGAACCGGATGCTGTAAAAAATGTCCACAAAGTTGGGCTGTAATACTTTTTTGTTGGCAGAGGTCACTAGAAGCAGACGCTAAACACCGTTCGTTCCAAGTCATATTTATGTAAATGTCCGTGGACACTTACTTTTGACTGGTTTCTTTTTTATAAAATTTGTTCCGATGGTGTTGGCCCATGTAAAGCTTGAGTTAGCAACCTCTGCAAAAGACAAAAAATAAGGAATGGTTTCAAAAGGGCAAGATCAAGTGTTTTAATTTCACAATTAAAATTAAACCCATTTAAAATAGTTAAGAAAACTCAATTTGCTATGACATTCATTGCTTATTTGTAAAAGGAATAAAAATAAATTATTTGAGAAAGATCTTTTCTGTAATTAATAATACTTATATGTGTCTTATTAAATAAAATAACACAAACTTGTTATTTTAAATTTCAACGAGTTCCAATAAAGTTCCAACAAGGAATATGCCTAACAAATCTATGATATATTTCTAACAGAACACCCGAAGAAATTTGATTCTCGACATTATGCTGTCATGGTTTACTCTGATAGCGGTTACTCTTGGTTTATTTTAAAAATGTATAGTTTACAAATTTACTAAGCCTAATCTATAATCAACAATCTATAATAATAATCTATAAATAAAATTTATACACATTCCGACTTCAAATTTTTTAATCATCTTTGGTACTTTCTTTGTGTAATTCCAGCAGTCCTGCATATAGCGTCACCGTTACTTCTGACTTACTGTTATGTTTAATAGCTTATTTTCTCGGCGTGCGCATAGACAGTAATGGATTTTCGTTGTTTGCCTTATACCCATAAAAAAAACTTAAATTAAAACCAACCGGAACGCGTTCAAGCGGAACGAACGATACAAAAAAAATCAAATGCCACCATATTTTAAGTGGGCAAATCATCAATGTCAGTAACCCACATCATTTAAATGTAAAACAAAATGTCTTGCGCCAGGAAAATAAATGTAGTGTTGATTTCCATAAGGTGCATTTGCTGCACTGTCGGTTTGTTATTTAAAATGCAGCATTTCGACATTCGAATGTTTTATGCACACAGAGGACACAGGTCAGAACTGCGGTGCCCATGATGAAGAAGTATCCTCATTCGTAAACAGAATTACGCGTAGTTATAATTTAATCATTAAATTAATCTTAAATATTTTAGTTTTATAAGTTCTTAAACTAACAGAGAAACTGGAACACTAAGTCCAGAGTTACGAAAACGTGTTGAAGTACTGTAATAGAAGGTTGTGCACAAACTCCAAGATTATTTCCTGCTAATTTTGAATCAGCGCTTAGCAAATAGTGTTACATCCTTGAACCATTCCCATATGGCGATCTATTTTACAGGTTACTCCATGTATGGAAGAGCTATCTCAGTACCCTATCTCAGAATGTACACCTGTTACAGAAAAGCTGCGATTGATTGAACTTTGATGACCAGATGAAGATTGTACTGGACTGGAGTTGTAAAATTTATTAAATAATATGAAAACTAACCAACAATAATATAGCAACGAAACCGGAAATTAGGACCTTAACTGTATTGTTCAATTATACTTCGTACCGTACTAATATGAGTAGTGTTCACAAGTATCTAGTTGTAAAGATCAAGTTCTCACAGATTCTTCTTTTATATAAAAGAACAAAATGAAGATCAATGACTGAGTTTTTATTTGGAACAAAGGTATGTCATAAGTTTGAAAATGTTACTAGAATTAAGATCGTGAATCCAAAAAAAGATCTATTGAATGTTGCTTCAGTCCATGTAGAATATTTTTAGTGGTTTTCTGTTAGAATGTTCTTACATACTTTATTATCTCCAAATTACGTTTGGGAATATCATACAACGGCAAATATCAAATACAGTACCCACATAACGAGATAAATCTCTAAATTATCCAATCGACAACCAAAAGATCTTATGACATTAATGTGCATTTTAATAAATTTGTCTGTATTCTTCACTTGTTCAGTTACAACGTTCAAAGCATAGTTCACAAAATCATATTCTTGGGGCCTAACAAGAATTCCTTTAATATGTTACGATAATTTATTTTAACCCAAGCTTAGTAAAATTGAATATTATCTATACTTTGAGGTTTTTAATCCAAGGATGATTTCTATATTCCATTATCAGTTTGGAAAAAAAGTAGGCTTCTGTAGTCCCAAAGGTTCATACATCCATAGTTTATTACTTTCATATACATCTGTTAATTATCCTCATTGTTACTAACTAAATTATATTTCACTGCCAAAACACCTTTCACAAATATTGATTCTGATTTTTCCCACCTTTTCTTGTTCCAGTATCATCTACCATGACCCTTTCTTCGTGCCTCCAAAGCCCTTGCCGAGTTCCAGACAAATGTTCCTTCCCATTCCTTCCCACTCTATTAATCCTGTTGCCGCCTTCGTCCCAGCATCCGATTGTTTCCTGATATATACCGACCGTCTCGCAGGCCGCGAGACAATAAGGGTCTGAGGGTGACAAAAAACTATCAGCTCTGTATCTTCCACAGTGTCCCTCGTCCTAATTTATCGACCCAGACTAAGGTTTAATTACTAGATGAACCGTGGTTGTCTTTATTGTGATTGTTTTTTGTGGTTGAGTCTTTTTATCTGAACGTGGGTGGATTTGTTAATTGTAGTGTGAAGTTTCATTTAATGAAACTGAATAAGATAGGACTTTTTCTATACATAATTATGGAGGTGTAAGGGTTTTGTTTGGGTTTATGCATAATTATTTCTTAATAGAAATGTAAGAGACTTTCAACAATTACAAATTATTGAAATTGATTCGTGAATTTTTAAAAGAGTAATATTTACAATGAAAAAACTGGAGAGTTGACTCTTGGTTTAGTATGAAGAGGACCAACTTTTGTAGGTTAGGCTTCGTTACTCAAGTTACATTATGTTTCGAGGTTATAATAACCACTTGAATAGAAGATACAGAAATGTCTCCCTTCTATTAAAACAAAAATTATTTATATATGTTTCTATTTTGACACTAAATTAACAAAGAAACTCCTAATAAACGATGGGAAAATGTTTTCAGGTAAAGAAAGTGTTACACTGGTTGGGGCCGTCCATAAATTACGTCATCTAAAAATGGGGGGGGGGGGAGGTTCCAGATTGAAAATGACGGTAGGGTGATGTGCAAGGGGGGGTCGGCTTTGGTATGACGTCATTTAAAAAATGATGTTTTACATAAAATTTTGACAGTAAAGCAATGATAAATTCGTACACAATTCAAATATTATAAAATAATTATCTAAGAAAATACATTAGACTATTTTTAGGCGTTGTTTTATAAATTATTTTTCTATTGAGAAAGTCATTTTGGCTTTATTTCTAAAAGTAAATTCAGATTTGATTGGTCAATGTTTTTAGTTTATCCGGTAAAGTTCGTCGTCATACCAAGGTAAGTAAAAAGGCATTATTTTTACTTAAAACGTAGGTTTGTTAAAAAAAAATGATGAAATTTTTCTGCGAGGGGGGTTGGTTCAGACAAATTATGATGGTAGGATGATTTTAGGTAGGGGGGGGGGGGGTCCAAAAATGGCCAAAAAGCAATGACGTAATTTATGGACGGCCCCTTGTAACATAATGTTGGTTATATATTATGTTATTGTCGTATGTTGTATGTTATAGAGGTTGTATGTATATTATATTACATTCTTGTATGTTGGTTGTCTATGTATTGGTATCAGTAAGATATTTCACTTTGTCATGTTGGCACCCCGTGAGGGTTGAGGATGGATGACTGTGACGATGCTCAATGGACCGAACCACGCGACAAGACAATATAAATCAGCTAAAGTTGGCAATACTGGTGTTTAACAGTGCAGTCTTGGATATCTGCGAAAAAAAAAAAAAAACCAGTTTAAAACACAAAACACGTGTATGTCTTAAAATTATATGTACTGTATTTATAAATTATCTAGAGTAGAATGTTTCTCAAATTATATTCAAAAGAACTCCCGAATGACCATGTACACAATTTTGACAAGCTTTTCATAATATTTAGTTTCTAGTTCTGGCAGGGGCGGATCCAGGAAATAGTTTTGGGGGGGGGCTCAGTTCACAGCACGAAATCTTTTGTAGAGGACCCCCAAAGCCCGCGAAAGCACAATAAAAAGGCGCAAAATATCTCAATCTTTCTGCAGCAATTTACAATTCCCGCGGATTATTTGGAAGAGGTTTTCCGTGTACGGTTGAAAACGTGTAAAAATCCATTTTATTCTGAATCATATAAATAATGTGAATAGTTTAGTTCTCATACTGTTCAATATTTACATTAAGTGTAAATTATTATTTTTCTAAGGTTGCTTAGGTTTAATTCACGATTTCACTAGTTATTCATTCACTATTTATATATTAAATCAATCTAACATAATAATAGGCCTCACTTTCCTTCAGTAAGTTAATAATTGAATGTAACTTAATTGTAATTTATTGATAGGTAGGCCTATACGTAAATATTAGGCCTATTGTGATTATTTGATGTTAAAATGGTTAAAAAAATAAGCAGTTATGAAATTCAGTGAACGAAATCTTTTTAGTGGGAAATCGTTTTTATGCTTATTATTATTTTAAAAGACGAAATTTTATGCTATATATCACCCAAGATGACTGTAAGGCCACAGGTGAACTACATTCCATAAGAGCATTGATGCCAATTTCTGCGACCGTGGTTGTCGCCACCGAGAAAAACAACAATTAAAAATGTGTTAAAAATCAACATTTTACTCTTTGCTACACACAAGTGTTGCCAACGCTGCAGGAAAAAACAAATTTCTCTTTTGTGTTGGAAATTGTTTGACTCAACTATTACTAAAATAAAGAATTTCAAAGTAAACCATGGTAGAATTTATGGTTGTATATTTATCTTGTTTGATAATTTTTTTAATTTAATAACTATTTAATGTTGTGTTATTAAGTAATAATTCAAATGTAAATTAGAGTAATATGATGTAGGCCTAAGTATCGTACACTACCCGTAGAAACACTGCTTCGCTCTACTTTTCAACCAGTTGTATAATGGTAAATATTATAACGTAACTTGACTTCCGTTTTAGTTTTCACACTTCATATCCGGAACACAAAAAATAGTTCAACCACAGACCTTTAGAAAGCAGTTATTTTTTTCCTCTACCGACCTTGTAGATTACCCACTGTTTACTATTTCTAAGAGCTTCTGGATTTGGACTGAGTCAAATCTAAATTTCTCGATCTGAGCCATAATACTACTAATAAATAAACAACATACGATGATGACAGTGTTGGCACTGAGGATTTCACTCATGATGCGTCTGCTTTGCAGGATGAAGTACCAGTAGAATCACAAAAAATAATTTCACTGTTACTTCGGTTTGACTTATCATACTAGGATTTCGTGTTTTCACCGTGGATTCCCGCTCAGTGGCAGTAGACAAAAATTATTAATATTTTCACTGTTGCTGACTTGTATTTTTGAAAAAAATTTCGGGTGATGCATCGAGTACTGTTTTAGGGCCTATATGATTTTTAAAAGTATATTTTCCGAACAAGCCATGAAGACAATCCGTTCATTTGAAAACATCCTATTTAGGCCTACTGGTTTCATTTTAATAGTTGTACAAAAAAAAATCACTATGATGGCGTTTTTCAAATAGTATGATAAGAGAGAACTACATCGTTTGTAGGTTGGGCAGTAGACCTACAGAGTACTGAGGGCTGTGAGCTGTGCAGGGCACCGGTAGGGTGAAGAATTCATGAGCGCCGTGACAGCGCTGAACGCTCACTGCCGTCGTCTGCTAAGCCGGCCAGGCAACACAATAGCACACATTTAATCGTTTTTACTGTAACATAAATAATAACTAATACTTTTTAGACGTTTTAATTTGGCGGATTTTCTCATGATGTTAGCAATACCCGCGTCCAAAAGGAGGAATATAGAAGCTTTTTCCACTCTCCGAGAACCTT
Organism: Neoaliturus tenellus; assembly: GCA_030545055.2. Taxonomy (NCBI): domain Eukaryota; kingdom Metazoa; phylum Arthropoda; class Insecta; order Hemiptera; family Cicadellidae; genus Neoaliturus; species Neoaliturus tenellus. The sequence goes on along the minus strand of CM061534.1, from coordinate 184,961,320 downwards.
TACTCACGCACCAGCGCGGCCCATTGCTATGACGATGACGCAATGACGGTAATTGAAATAGTAGTATAAAAATCACAGGCAAATGAGACTATTTTGTCTGTGACCAATGACCATATATATGTAAAACAAACATTGAGATAGGTGGAACAAAGTAAGTTATAATTAAATAAATACTAGATTTTCCGAGAATTCAACTTGGTCTTATTCCTTTTTTATATAGTGTATTTTTTGTCCGTCTTGGATCCGCCACTGAGTTCTGGTGCAATATTATGCGTATAATATATTCCAGCTTAGGTTTATTTGATATAAAAAACCCAAAACCATGTATAAGCTAAAAATCAAAAGCTTCCTCCATTTTTAACCATATAGAAATGTCCATATACAGGATAAGCTAGAAAAATAACTTACTCTTCCATTTTTTCGTAATAGACTATAACATCAGTTAATTTTACAAGGTTTCAACCTTTTCTATTAGTAATCCAAAAAGCAACGGTACAAATCTTCACTCTACGCACTGCAACAGACCTAATTAAAAAAATATTCTAATTTTCCACAAAGGATACATTTGAAAATCCTGACATAATGTTTTACGTAATAAAAATAATTTAAGAAAATGTTCTTGTACATTGAATGTTTAATTTATAATAAGGATGTAAAATAGTAGGCCTATGCTTACGAAAACAAAATAAATCAAACTGCCTTCTTAACCTTTACCTTAGGGCCTCACCGAGACCCTCCTTTTCATCGTTTAGGTAATGAACTTTACAGATTAAATAGTGTTAATTTTTTTTCTTGAAATCGCAAAATAAAAAAGCTAGATCATTTAGTAACTTAAACTTGATAATTGAATCAATTTTGAGAAAATTTGCTGATACTTTATATCTCAATTTTGTCCTATTAATGTCCTTAAGCACATTTCACCACATGAATTTCCCCTAAACCTATTTTTCGAGGGCAGAACCACTTTAACCGCCGAGAAAGTTACTCTTCTTGTGGCAGAACAACTGACGCGCACTAAACTCTTGATTCGTCAAGACCCAGGGTTCACTCTACATCACAACCATCAAAGTCTATTCCAGTTCCAAATTGATAATTAAAAGCGGCAATTCAGGCCAGCTATTAATGCGACTGGGACGAAGGGGTGAATTTTAAGACTGGGTGCGTTTAACGATCGCTCATCTTGAGGGCATAAAATAGCCCTAATTGGTATCTTGTAGAGCTGTACATAACGTTTTGGGCGTAAGGAAAACGTCAGGTTTATGTTTAATCAAATGTCTATTGAAAAAATAATAAAATGTAGGGGGAATTAGTTGACTGCTGGAGTTTTTATTAAAATCGTTTTCATCTTCGTGTCCATAACAAACCATGCAACCTAACAGATATTTTATAGCAAGTGGCAAATAATGTCACATCGTATGTCTCCTGTCGGGGTTAGTTCTGGAAGTTAATTTTTCACTGGTACAAATTACCAGCGCGACTTATTTCGCTGTGCGTCTCGCCAATGACTATCGTCTGTGATAAAAGAACCAACCTAAAAAATATTTTTTTGATGATACCGAAGGGAAACATTAAAGAAAAGTTACTAGCCAAAAGGCTTGACCATCATTTTAAAATTTATAGTAAAAAATGTTTATGTCTTACCCTATAAATTTAGATTAATGTCACCTCATATAGATTTATACATGGATTTGACATTTTCGCTTGGCAAGGAAAGTTCATTACATCCTGTATAGCTGAGTAAATTTAAGGTGAAAAGTTTTAAAATAAAAGATAATTAATCGTGTAAATAGAGTAACGATATACAAGTCTTCTATTGTTGTCATGGTGACGGTGATAAACTTTATTGATCGCTTTGTGATACGGTTTTAAAAATAAAAAACTATTGATTTTTTAAAAATTTTTTAACAAATTTAATCATGTGAGGTATGTGCCATCATAGGTATGGATCATTAGTGTTTACAAATGGCGAAATTCGGACTTGACCTGAAGCAAAACAATTAAAATCCTAAAAAGCAGTATTTCCACATTCATATGAAAAAATTACATGACTTTCGAACATTTTTCGTACATAATCTTGGACGGTGAATTTTTTATAAGACTCCTGGAACAGTGGAAAAAGTTTTGCAGAATTATAAGATTGAACTTAGTTAAATAAAATGTTTTCAACGTATGAAGTACATTTAAGATCCATCCAAAACCACTTATTATTCTTAGCACACGTTCCTGCGTGTACCTTTACATCAGAGTATTCTTCTTTAGATAAGACTAGTCTAGACAAATTACTAATATAAACTCAACAAGACGAGCTGCGATCACGTAGACGACAAATTGGGGACCGGAGGGCTGCATTCCTACAAACCTAAACCTTCCATCACATCGTCTGGTTTAATATGGTATAATCTATTACGAAATTGCTTTTGATTGGCTTAACAAACATGTCCATCAAACGACCTATCATTAAAATTAGGCAAAATACTGTCTATAACCGAAGTTTTTCCTACAATTGATTTCTATTGAATATTCTGGCAGGTGAGATTTATTTATGTAACTTTACCTAAAGACGAGTTTTCAAATGTATATTCTATTGTGACGCAAATCAACCCAAATTCCACAATAAACAATGTCAAGGTAAACAAAAATTTCTTTAGTCGGTCCTGTAAATCTTTGAAACTTTTCATTTCAGGAAGCTGCTGAAATCATAGATTTTGTTGAACCAAATAGGATTAAATAAAGTGAATGATTTTTTTTTAAGAAAGTTAAAGTCTAGGCTGAGAATCTTTTTTTATTTTATATACAAAATTTGGTTGATTAAGTGTACTTTAATACTGAACATACTAAATTATTTAACTAGAATTATATCCCATCGACATATTTGCATTAAGACAAAACCAAACTAGCAGAAGACAACTTGTATTTCGCAGACAAGAAGTATTTTTAACGAACTTCTCTAAAACAATTGTTGAGCAATTTTTAAAAGAAAACCGAGTTTGCCGAATTTCTACAAAGTTGAAACGCCCCACAGGAAACAAACGCATACAACTGATATGAGATGAAAGGATATTGCAGCCAAGATAATGCAGGCACTTCCAAAAGAGCAACGAAATTCATTGTGGTTTGTAACGATAAAATTAATATAATCATGTTTGTATCTTTCATTTATTAAATCCCTTATAGTATTTTTACAAAACAAACGTTTTCAACTAAAAATAAAGTATACTAAAAAACAAACATTCATCCCAAGGAATTGAATAACAATTCTGAAACCAAATTATTGTAGTTTTATCGGCTAAAAACACTATCACTGGGTTAATTCTTTAAACTTTGTAAACTTTTACAGAAATATTATTGTGTTTTATAAAACTTTTTTTATTTCTAGAAGGTTTTGTGCAAAAAATAGTATTCCAATGACAATTGACGATTTTCGCTTTGAAATAATAATACTATACAGTATAGGCTATTGAAATAAAAGGTAAATAATACTTAACATTTGAAAAAGACTTACATTTATTCTGAAAAGATACTTTAGAAATGTATTTATTTTATTAATCTCCTATATCTGATTTCAATTAATAGAGTAAACCTACTATGAACAGTTTTTACAATTACATCTTTAACTTTAAAATTCAAATGTTTTTCTTAAACCTTTTCGTCAAAAATTTCAACTTAAATGGCCTTCAAATCAAAGACATGTTTCAATATTTTTTAATGTTTTGAAAGTTTAATTAAATTAATATTTTTTAATGAGAGTAGGCCCCACCATTTTTATTCTTTTCCTACTAATGATAGGCTATTTATTTGCTTGTCTAATCTTTAATAAACTTGTGAGTCCTGTGTGTAATGTTCTGAAATGCTCTTAATATTTTGATTGCCGGTAAGTTTTGTTGATATTTAATTATCAAAATTGCATTAATTTTTTATGTTTATGAATGAGAAAAAAGTATTTCAGTATATTTGATTTTTAGCTGAGTAAAATCAAATCTCTAACCGTTATTGGTTTCAATTCTGTTCCTTCTTTTTCTACACTGGTATATTATCACAATATCTATAAGATTAGATGCAGTCATAGGGCCTATTGATATCCAGAATATGGATTGTTTTATCACATTACAGTACTTACAATTTTTATTGTTGCATAAACATTTCTAGCAATCAAATAATTTATAGGGCCTACAAATGTTGCTTCTGATAGGTGAAAAAGAAGATGAAATGAACATGATGAAATAATTCACACCAAATAATTGTGCAGCCGTTCTCATTAAACGACGGCTTCAAGTAGTTCTTGCCTCAACCACTAGATGGTAGCCTCTGCAATGTAGTCGGTAACGTAGAATTATTAGTTGTTCTTCGATTGTTTCTTTTACAATCAAAATATTTTCTAGATTTGTTTTCAAAAATATGTAAAATCTTTCATCGATATTCAATCCTCAAATAAATCATGTACATAAAGAAGTATCAAGATGTAATATGAAACTTAGATCTAAATGGGTTGCTGACAAAGACTTCTAGTCAATTTGTTGAGAACAAACATTTCACCACAAATTGCTACTTGAAGATAGTATTTTAGGATTTTTTCTGTACAAAAAAAAATTACTAAAAAGACAATTTTACTAGGTTTTGGTATTTGAAATTTATTCTCGTCTCCTTAGGCAATAAGAAATACCGATTTAATAAACTATAGTCCACTAGAACTAAACAATATATATTTATCTGAGGTTGAATGGCAGAGAGGACTGTATAGTCCAAACTATGTCTAAAAAATAAACCATTTGTTATTGTTATTGTTAATATATCTAAAATAGATGGGTAACTGTAAAAGAAGATACAAACCTCACAAAACTTTGAAACGTTAATCTTCTTATACTTATACTGGTAATCTACTTCGGGTTTATTAAAATTTACAATTTTATCACACATGAATGTTCTAATTTAGTTGTTTTATTTTAAACTATCTCGACTTTTTCCTATCTTTGGTATATCTGGCACTCGAGAGCCTCGAGAGGAGATTTAACCCACTACTCCAATGCGCTGTGAAATTTTATTGAAATTTGTTCATACCCTTTTAGATAACCTTTATATATTAATGGAAGGTGAGTGACCCACAACATTCGCAGTCTAATAGTAAACAATCTTCGATTTGATACTTAATCTGTCCAAATGCAAAACGTTGACAAACAACAATATCCTACACAAATCGTTCTATTATCAACTGCATGCAAACCAAGCAGATAACAACCCAATTGTAAATTGCTTCAGGTATTATCATTGTCGTACAGTACCGGTAATTCTTGCAGTGTCCTCAAGAATGTATAACAAAACTCAAACGAGGATTTCAACGTCCATACGTTAATTTATTCATGCCTTCAGACTGATGTCGAAGAGCTGTTCTAACGTAATCAGGTGATATGTGAAAGGCGGCAAGAGTGGGAGAGAGGCAGAAGAATAATAGCATCAGCTGTAAGCATTGTTGCGCGATGCTCCATAACCTTTACTCCGACATTCGCGCGCTCTCCCTCCCGCCCTTCGTAATTGTTACTCCATGGCAAGGATGAGCCTGTTGCGTATACCACCATACAGTAAGGAATCCACTACCAGGTTAAGCGAAAACAACAAGCTTTCTGCACACCATACGCCACATGAAGTGTGCAAACAAATTTGAACATATTTTTTTATTTACTTAATACTTAATGTTACTGTAATTACTCAAAGGGCTCAAATATACAGACAGTTTTTTTATTTGATAAATTAGGGAGAGAGAGAGAGAGAGAGAGAGAGAGAGAGAGAGAGAGAGAGAGAGAGAGAGAGATGCTTGTTTGGAGAGTTTGTTTATATATTTGATTTTAGCCTAAATTACCTTTCGTCTCCAATTCTAGAAACTATAAAAAAAAGGAGACGAAAAGTAATTCGAAACCAAGTAAGCTTCACCAGTTCAGGGGCAAATAATCATTTTATCCTTGCTAATATTCCATTGTCTGGACACTTTTTCCTGTTGCATCTGGTGATTTTACATCTGCATTTCCAAACGTGACCCGTAAGGTCAAGGTCATGGTTCCAAAGGTCATCCTAGCACTTCTCAACCTTGACGAAAAATTCGGTAGTTCCACTGCACACTCCAATGTTCATAAAATAATACATCAAAGTAGAGTATACCCTACTGTAGTACAATCGATACTTGACATTTCATGGACCTTGTTGAACAATTTTCAGCCTTTTAAATTATAAAGTAGACCCAGACCGGTGCGTTTAGAACTAAAAACCAACTGGAATAACACTTAAATGAACTAAGGAAGAACTCGAGCTAAATTTTGATTAAAAAAAAAGAAGCCTACATTTGATTTGTTATATTAATTATAAGTGTGGATTTTTTACAACAATCAGCCTAAGCAGCTTAGAATGATTTTTATACGCATGTCATCGACTTTTGAACCATGGACAATTTCAGCGCTTCTACTAGTCATGGTTTAAACTAGGGGAGAAGGCCAATTTTTCATCCACATATATTAATAAAATAGGATGTTTGTATGTAGGCCTATAAATACATTTTTGTATATTTATTGATTAACTGGTATTCGGAAACCACTATGGACCGTTTTCCATGAAACTCGGTACATATAGAAAAATTTCATGAAGAAGGTTTGTAATTTATTAGTTTCTGTATATTTCTCCCCAGGGCTTAGCCCCAGAACGGTCATAAACGTACTCATGTCAGGGTTTATAACTATTTTCCACCTGTTGCCATGGAAACAATCAAACCAATTTTCAGGTTGGCATTGCAAAGAACACCGGGTATCAGCTAGTAACTTATAAAATTCCTTTATACAATGGGAATCCCTCCTGAGGTACCGGTACCTACTTAGGAAATACATAGGCTATACTCGTTGTTTCAAATCTTATCTTATATATTTTTAAACTGTTATTACCGGTATACGTTTTTCCTCATTTATTGGGGAGGTTCAAACGATTTGCTCTTATCCTCCCCTTCCGAATTAAAGCCTTTGAATTTAACTGAATAAAAACAACTTATATTAGAAAACTAGAATGCGAAGCTTAAAATCACGTAGATACAGTATACTCAAAACAATTTGTTCCGTCACTTTTGTTTTTGTTATAAGTACTAGAATTTTTATAGATTAAATTAGTTACCCCAACTCGCACACCCCGCATTCTTTTCGTTCCCACTCCAGTTGTGATGTAGATGTATATCAAATCTGACCTAGAGCCTTGAGCAGGGGCGAAACCAGGTCACTGACAAACTAACCGCAGATCTTTGTGCCTACCAAATCTGGTACCTCTTTGCGCGATAGGGTAAATCTTTGTTTCGTGAAATGTAAAAAAAATACAGCAGACTTGCGTGTGCACGGTGCACGCAATTTTAAGTTTGCTAAATTTAATCTGAAAGGTATGTTACTCGTATGAAGAACAAGTTTTGCGATCTAAGACCTGTAGGCCTATCACACGCTATGTTCTCTTATGTTGAGTTTTAATTTTTAAACAATACAACTATATAGGCAAAAAAGTGAAAACTGTTTTTAATTTTTATTGACTTTAAAGCCGCGTTTACAATGGAGCCGCAGACATTATTCTGCAACTTTTATCTGCAACATTTTGTTGCCGACTGTTTTCCACTGAGAGTACATCTCGAAATCTGTCTAAAATCTGTCTGCAACTCAGAGCCGGCCTTAGCCTGTGCGGGGCCCAGTGCAAACCTCCTGTGCGGGGCTCCCCAAAATAACCTCCTCCCCTCTCACACAAACTTTTTTCTATCTCTTCAAAGCCCCAAACGTAATATATAATTAAATTTATAATTTAAATTTTGTTGGTAACAAACAAGGCTTATAATAATGAAGATTGTGACTAAAAACTTACCAATTTTTAAGATTTCGTTTATTAACTTGTAGCACAAGATGAAAACATAATTTTTAATTGTATCGAATTATTGTTCAGAAGAACAATTGAATTTGAATATAGCAAAAGAACAATAGTATATTTTGAAGTTTGTTTTAAATGTAAAAAAATTGGAATCTTCTTTTGCAAAATCACAAAAACGCCTCGATAAAACCTTGTGTATGATTTATATAACATTTTGTTAGGTACCTATATAAATATTATAGGCTAGACAATTTTATTGTTTGCACAAAAAATATAATAATTTTTTAGCTATCATGTACGAGTTTATGGAAAATTGAAAAATTTGTAAATGGTAACATATAAGATTACTCGCCTACGGCTCGATGGGGGCTCCGCCCCCATGCCCCCTCAGGGGTTGCCCAGAAATTCGTTAATTGTTGTTTAAGTCGCATATAATGAACAAAATACATATAAATATAAGAATTTGTAAATGAGCAAAATAGCAAAACAAATGAGTTTTGTCATTTATTTATAACATAAATTAACTCCCACGACTGCAGAAATAACCTAAATTTGAACTTATGCAACTAACACAATCTAAGGAATGAAAATATATTCGCCTACGGCTCGTTTTCAGAGACTCTTTCCCCAAACCCCCTTCCTAATTCCCCCGAAATTCTATAAAGGTTAATGGAGTTGTGAATAAATTTATTATGTGGGTAATTGTATAAGTCATACGCAACAATAATCGGCAACATTTTGTTGCCAACATGTATTTGCAACTCCAGTATAAACGCGGCTTAATATACTAAATTTACGCCAACAATAAATTTGTCTTCTGTCAAAGACAGCTGATGCGTTACTTCCAGGAATTGTTCATCTGTTCGCCGACGGAGACGGTATGGCGATTATACCGTAAAATCGGCAGTAGGAAGAAGAAAGTGCAGGCTCACTTGCAGTTTTCACTTTCGTCGCTAGATCGAGCCATGACTGCTGGGTTTAGGCGTCGCGTCGAGACGCCCGAGGGGGGGGGGGAGTGAAAGTGGTCAGATTTGACCCCGCGCCAAAGCGAGTACGGTAGTCGGTGTTTTGAACTAGTGTAGTGTTAGTCATCAGTGAAGTTGTACCGTTCTATATCGTTTGTTTCTGTACTGTGTTTACCCGAGGATTTTAGGTTAAGGTAAATAGGTTGTAGACTCAGGATGGGAACAAAAGCGTTTTAGGCGTAACAAAGTGTGGTGGCACTTTTTTTATTTTTAATACTTATTAAGTTTGGGTATTTAAACGACTTATTTGAAAAGGAATAATTAGATGTATTTTAACTCCATTATGGTATGAATACATTTGCTAGTTTTACAAAAATAACACATCAATAATAAATATATTACCATATGTAGCCTTAGCCTATCACTGGGTCCAAAATTTATGGGTTTTAAGAATTGAGTAACTACTAGGACTTTAAAAGAAGCAATTACTAAAATCACTATTAAGTCACCAAATAATCCAAAGTCATTAGTTTCACGCATTGAGTTTGAAGCTTTTTTTACAGGGTCATGTCTAAAAATCCTTGAAAACAACTAAGTTTGGATATACAGTAAAAGGTCTAAAATTTAAAATTATTAATGAGATGTATAAACAACATAGGCTAGCTCTGAAATACCTTTTCCACCCAAATAAAAATATAGAAATAGAAATTTGTATTGATTGGTTCTGTAAAGGGTGGCATATATTTTTTAATTTATTAAAGTGAAATGAATAACTATAATAAACACACAATAATTTAAATTAATAATTATTTACCATATGTTCATATTTTTATCACCGTCCCTGTAACAATTTGTTGTGTAACTTCAAAGGTCCGACATTAAATGATTTAGCAAAGAGAGACAACATAATATTATAATCACCGTCATGCAAGAAGAACTGGATCCAGAATTTGCATACCTGAGCAATTTACTGAAAGAATTTCTAATTGTAGCCAAACTAGTCTAACATGTAATTTTTAGTAGAAAGTCGTTTGGTAAAATTAATAAGGCGAAGTTTTGTTTTATAATTACAACTCCACTTTTTTATATTTTGTTAAAGATGTAGGGAGTTGAGTTAAAAAGAAGGAAGATTACATAAAAAACCATGTTTTATAAGTATCAAAGGGTCAAAATTAATTTTTATTTAATTTTTAGCCTTTTATTTTAGAATTTTTAGAATTTCAGAATTTTATTGTAAATTGTTACAAACACATAGGCAAGTCAATTGTTGTACAATACCACACGGTATGTTGTTGTACTTTTATGTTTTTAACCAAACAGGAACAATTTTAACTAAAACTATTTAAATCAATTAGAAAACCGACACTATAGTATATAGAACATTAAAGTAGTCTTGCTGTTAATTAACAGAGAAAATGCAAACATACATTTCTCATGTTATTATGTTATATGTCATTATGTCAATCTTATAAAAAAAATTATTTAGGTACCGGTATGGTTACTAACTTTTTAAATTTTGTATAGGTACCTTGTCAAGATGGAGATATCTAACAATGGCACACAACAGCTTTATATAGTATCAAACAAAGGTGTATCTCTAAACAAAGATCTCTAAATTCTATAACAAGGGAGAAAAAAGAAAAAAACAACACACACACAAATTTTCTGAGCAGACAAATTTGCTGCATCAGGGGTTTTTTTGTAGATTATCATTATAAGGAATTATACGAGTAAATGGTTTTCAGTGTTCGCAACTGATGTTGGCGCAGAAGATTATACCACGAGTTATTACAACAAAGCCTTGACTCCTCGAAAGGTCAGGGAATGGAGGGTATTAAAGCTGATTGGTTATTGGCATTGTACATTAAAACCTGTAAGACAAAATTGGAAAGGCAAACATTGTTTCAAGTACTTTTCAAAATAGTTGACAATTATTTAAAATTAAATTTGTATTTTACAGGAAGGCTAGTATTAAAAAATACAAAAAATGGTTACATGAGAATATGCCAATATGACGGAAACATTTTGAAGAAAACATGAAAAAGTTACCAACTAGTTTAGAAAAACTATTGAAATTTGTATTCACCAAACGAAGAACTTTTAAAACATGTATGTACATAAGTCTAATGGTAGTCACTCTGATTGGCACTTCGTTTTTTCGGACGAAAAAATCTCTCTATGTACACATCCCAGAAGACAACGAAATAAGACTGAATGAAGCTATACCACCTTCTCAAGTAAGTACAGTTTAATATATTTTTATTTTTTTGATATGCTCAGCAATGTTATGTTTATAAACAACAAACTGGATCTTTGTTTCGGCGAAAAAGTATATAATTTCAAAGGTGTAAGATTGACTGAATTGAATAGAACTGACAGATTGAGGGAAATAAAGCTCTGCTGCTCGGATTAATTCATTCTCCTGATTGCCATGGGAAGTATTTATCTCTTAAATTTTAAAACAAGCATATTTGTTTACAAAAAAATTAAAACATAACAAAATTACAAATGTCTGCAAAATTATGCTCTAGCCATCTGATTTTATTCAACATTTCAGCGTACTGGTAATCCTCTTTTAAAAATTAAATCTTGGTAGTGCCATTGACTATGTACGTACACTAACGTGAGTAGACTTCTCATAGCATAGGAGTGTGTGAAGCCTATTGACGGTGGCACGATCTCGTGCGGCGTACATGGAAGTACACGTAACATATTATAGATAAATCAGTATTACCACTCTTCTCAACCAAGGATGAAACGTTTTATAACTAAAAGTTATGTTTATGTTTCGGTAAAGTGTTTTTGCAGCACTGTAAATTCAGCTGAATAATAACAACACATCGATGGCAGCGACGGGATCCTCGCGTTTGGCCGAAAAGGCGTTTGGTACCCAGTTTGGGATTTTTAATGCGAAATTCCGTATGAGCCAATAGGAGCGGGAGCTGTTGACTGGTCGAATGCCATTGGCTAAGAGCTAAATACGCGAATATAATGTTACTCAAAACTGGAAACACGGATCTCTTTTGCCAACCGTTGTTCTTTATAAAAAACAAATTACTCAACTAGTATTTTCTGTTCATGTCAATAAACGAACTCGAAAACTGACATTTTAAAATATAGATATTTAATTAGCAATTACTATTTAAAACGTGTTATACTTTTGTTTTTGTTGTTGGAAAAAGGCCTTTATACAAGTTCAAAGAATTATTTGATGATATTTCTGTACAATTACGCATATATTATTTTACTTTTAAATATAAGTCTACAAAAGAGCAAAAATTGATTAATGTTCCCAATTATGAATCAATATTTCAATATAAATCGTAACTTATATTTAGGCTTGGTCTGAAATCAAACCTATTTATTCCGATATATAGCATTTCTTTAAACTTCTGATTAATGTTACAAATAAGTTGCAGATAATTTGAGTAGTTTTCAGAGTAAATAAAAATCGTAATAAATTAACACTAGAAGAAATGTCATTGAAAAATTGTAGGCTTGCTAAGATTTGTCACAACCAAACACGTTAAGTTAAATCTGGTCTATTAATTTAATATAAAATCTTCTGATGTTTAACTTATGTGTGGTGAGAATTAATAAAGACAATGGCATTCGGGAAAAAGTTGAAAAATGTCATTGGGTGGATCACATGAGAGTTTATAGTCCATCTGACTACGCAAGAAGGGGACTATATTCCTACATGTTTAGGCCTACAAGTTATGTGATTGTTGTGACAAACCAAATGTAGGCCTAAGTTACATTATGCAGATCACTATGTACGAGTGATTATACTCACTATGTACTCGTATAATAATTCTAAAACCAACTGTTATACCTAAACATGCCATGTATGTCGTAGACAATGTTTTTTTAATATATGTGTATAATTTGGAATAGAGTAGTAGCCTACTTTTTATAGCACCTGAGAAGTTAGTTGCTTACCTTAATTAGGCCCTAAATGAATTTTCTTGACGTAGGTGTAGGCTTACATTCAATGTTAAGTTATGAAGAATATAATAAAGATTTGTAACAGTTTGATATGAAAAGTAATTAATAATTGTCATTAATTGACAAATTGTAAATTGACTACACCCTACAAGTTAAATAAAAAACACCAGGTGAGTTGTTCACAATGTTAAGCTGTGAAGCCTAAGTTAACATACATTTTCTGAACGATACTGTTATATTGTGTTATATAAGTCGTATGTGTTATATAATATGTTGAGAAATGGCCATTTTTAAGTCATAATGAAGGTTGGTATGTATATGGAGAAAAACAAGAGTGTTTCTGTGTCGGCCGCTAAAATTCCGTTGGGCATAGAATGTTGCTAGCGGTATAATTGTCGCCCATACCTTTGACACATATTTGAAGCGGTAAATAACATTTATTATACTTGTACATGCCATGGAGGATGGTGTACACCCAGTTGAAATGATATATATGTTGATATTTTATAGGCCAGGTAATGAGACCATGTAAGTTGCCGTTGAATTTTTCTGAAATTTGACTGTTTTCAGCCATAGGGTAGGGGTAGGCCTATGTATAAAATTTTGTACTTTCATTCTTGCATTTCATCAATACAAATTTCCATTTAATTCAAAAAGACTATTCATGTATGTGTTAAAAGTAATTAGCATAGGCCTAGTCACAGGTATGGCGATGTAACCGTCGTAGATTTTAAGCCGCAACGGTTTCCATACCTATATTCGCTTTTAAAACGTGTAAATATGGTAGTGGAGTTACATTATGTGATTTTTTCTAAACTATTAATGGTGTTTGACTGGAAAAATATTAATTTTAAACCCTCTGACCGTTATTGGGGTTAAATAGTTTCAAAATGTTAGATTTATGGAGCAATTTTCAGCATATTTATAAGAAACACATTCCCCATTGTAAATTTATGACAATATCGGTAATAGCTATTTAAATGCACTTATACAGTTGCATATAGATACCAGGAAGGTATTATATGTGATAAGTTACTAAAAAAATGCATTTATACCCGTTATATTTATACCCATTATTTAAAAAATTGATATCGCACAAAATTTTGAATATGTTACCCACGAAAAAGTCATATTTATGTTAGAAGAGTTATAACATAACCTAACCTCAAATTAAACCGGCCTACATGCGGCTGTTTGCCGGCTATTGGAGTTTAGATGTGGAATGTACAAGTCACTCACGCTCAAGTCGCTCACGTGAGTGACGTAGTAAATCGTGATAAATCGTAAATATAGAGAATTACATACTTTTTGATTATTGCTGGTGATAAAACACATATTTTTTACTAAGATAGCAATTTTATTTTGGGTAAAGTGTTTTCTTTTTTTTAGTGGTTTACGGCAACACAGGAGTTTGCGTGAACGACTTGTATTTTTGTGTTCATTTTGCATTAGAAAACAACTTTTTATGAGGAAAAAATAAAAATTCAGCTTAGCTGCTTTTGTTTTGAGATCAGTTTAGTATGTTCAATTGATTAGGCCAAAATTAATTTTTTATAAAGAAGTTACCTAGTTTTTATTTTTTTTCTTCCAGCAAATTAAAACATTTTGTGAAACCGACCCATAAATATACATTACCGGTACTTAAAAAATTATTAGCCTACGTGTTTCTTTCAAATTCCCAACTGAAACTATTAAGACTAAGAATAAGACTAATAAAATTGGTGCAATTGAACTAACAAATAAACATGTTAATAAACATAAATTGAACTAACTCATAGGAGCAAAACATCAATAAACAAATAATTTATTTGTATGTTTTGTAACAAAATTCAGTTTGAAGCTGAGTAAAATGGCTTAAATTAACTCAATTTCTCAAGAAATAACCCATATTTCTGTGAGTAGCTAAAATAAAAACTCCAATTAAATTAACTGCTGTACCTTATTTAAATTTAATACATATCCATATGTGTTTAAATATCAATAACGTATGCTATAATAATAATCGTTAAGATTAATATAATTAAACATTGCATTGAGTTATTTCGTGTTTTGTCACTGTTGTTTAACGTTGGCACACCTGACCAGGAAACATACAGGCTGTAGTCTCGACTGGGGGGTCAATTGCTACTCGCTTCTGATTGGTTGGGCGTGTGTTCGAGGCTACTGGGTACCAAACGCCTTTTCGGCCAAATGGCTTGCCCCCGCAGCGACTTTGGTGCCGCGTACACCGAACTTCCAAATTTTGGTCTCAAACTAAATGCATTGGATGAGAGGTCTATTCACGTTAGTGTAGATTGTCAATGGTAGTGCTGTCTGAATTTAGGGGGAGGACTGGGAAGGTGGCGACGTTCTGTAATCCAGCAACTTAAAGGTCACGAATTGGGGTGTTAACTTTCCCATGAGGACTCTCCCTACTTTATTTGGCTATGTGTAGCAAGGTGGAAGATGTTGTTTTATTTTAATTGTGTTTTCTATCTTTTGTGATATATGTACCTAAAAAACCTGGACTTAGCTATAAAGAGTTAGAGTTAACTAATTTAGTATTTATTGTTGTTGAAATAAGTCTATTGGAGCACAAAAACAATTAAAACAGCACAAGATTAAGTTTAGTCCTTTGCTACAACCTATGAAGTAAAATCCACATAGTCTACACAACTCAAATCTACAGTACTGTATTTAAATCTGTTCTTTCGTTAAATTATTTGGTATAGTGAAAGTTTTTTTATCGTCTAATTATTTTTAACTACCAACCCATTGCTTTTATAGTGGGAAGGCTCGTATAGTCCGCCCAGGCAAGTGACCAAATCCCTCAACGAGTTCCTGTCTTCCATCCCGGAGCTGAGCGAGCACGTTCTCTTCTTCAACAGAGTTCCGAAGGCGGGCAGTGAAATGCTCGTACTGCTACTGCAATGGATGCAGGGAGTGAACGGGTACAAGCACGTCAGACTGCCTGGGGGCAACACTAGGAGACTGAGCAGACAGCAACAGGTAACAGTTAAACTGTTACAACAACCCATTAAATCAGTCACAACTAAAATAATAGTTACTGAATTGTAAAAGTTACAAAAAGGTAACAACTGCAACTTTGCAACAACTCTAACAGTGACAACAATCCATAGTGAGTAAAGCGAATAACAGTTACAAACAGTTACACAAGTAACAGTCACAACAGGTAACTGATAAACAAATAACCAGTAACAATTGTAACAGGTAACAGTTACGGAAAATAAAATTAGGCCACATTTGGAATATGACGTTTCAACATTGGATGAAATTTGTAATAACAGTTATGATAGGGCATCCCTAATCTCTGTGAGATGAGTTAAAACAATACCTCCTAGAATAATAAGAGAAGGCCAAACGACTGAAATTCGTTACGTCTTATAAGTAGGCTGATGTGTTATGTTATGATGCAAGAAAACAGATGTGCTACTGTCAGTCGGACGGGGTTTCATCTGTCATGACTAACTTATTTGTTTACAAACAACGAAAAATCAAAACAAGATTAGATGTTTTACCGTTTTTGGGGGCAACCAGCACCCTCTAAAGCATGAGTTGGAATTAATGATTTAATACATCAGCCTACTTATATGACGTAATAATCTTCAGTTGTCTGGCCTTCTCTTATTACTCTTGGAGGTGTTGGTTAAAAGCATTTTCATCTAAATCATCTATTGTTCTAGGTATTAATTATCTTGTACTAATGCACTTCTTAAAATTCTTCCACTATTAATATTTTTTTATAAGTTGAGTGTAAAGGATCCCAATTAAGTGATTTTTCTCAATGGAGATGAATTGTAAAGGACCACGAAAAAAACATCTTGAATATTAAAGCTACACTCAACTATTATGTGACTTGTACTCCACAGGACCTGACCCCTGGAGTCCTGAACACGAAAGAAAAAAATTTGTCATAATGGACAAAAAAACCTTACGATATGTTTAACATGACAATTTTGTTTGCTGCACCCAATATCAACTTCACAGTTGGCATAAGCTAAGCAAATTTTAAAGCTGTCCTTGGACTAGTTTTTGAACTGTGTAAAGCAGAATAATTTTTTAGGAGAAGTTGGTGGAAACCATCACCCAATCGCTGCACGATGCCACGATTCCTCTGTCTTTTGATAGGCACGTGTACTTCATCAACTTTACGTCTTTTGGTCGCCAGTCGCCAACTTATATTAATCTGGTCCGGGACCCTGTGGACAAGGCTGTATCTAGGTAAGTCAGAGAACTAATTGAGCTAACACATACAGAGTAATAATTTTCCTGTCAAATAAATTAGTTGAACCATATCCATCACAATACAGCTGATAAAAAAATCAAACACTTTTCTGGATAGTTTAGCAAATAAGTATACACATTTTAATTTATTTAGGGTTACTATGTTCTTTAGGATAAAAAAGTTCTTTAGGACACCAAATATGCGAGTCGCATTAATGAATCACAAAAATTTGTATGCAAATGTATGATTTTGGCTTTTTATATTGACATGGAACTATAAATCTACTTGCAACAAGTTATAAGCTTTTGATATGGCTTAAAGGTAGTTGATATGCCGGCATATATCTTCAAATTGGTTACATATGCAGAGTTCTTTTAATTGGCGTACAACACCATAATACCAAAAATAACAACAAATCAACATACTTCAAGTTCAAGAGACACTATAATAGCATGCCTCAATTTGACACACTTTCAGAATTCACAGAGAGCAATACGCTTTCTCACATTACTTTTAAATCAATTAAATGGCACTAATGATTTAATGAAGGTGTCAATTGAACATTTCAATGTTGACGTTCATACAATGGAGAACGTGGGATAGTGAACCAAGTGGAGTCTGAACCAGGCTATCTTCCCAGCAGTCTGAACATTGTACAACTCATTGGATAAGGGATAGGCTGGGAGAATTGCCTCAGTCCCAATGTTTACAAACAAAACACTCAAAATGTACAAATTGAAAGCCAATTTACTGTACGTATGCATGTCTATTAATTTTTTCTGTTGATAGTCTACTTGTATTGGCGAAATCCTCTAAGCTGCCTTTAGAAATTTAAGTATAATTAGACCATAATAGCTGAAAACTGTCACTCCCCCACATAAAAACTTATTCTCTGTTGTTTGGGAATGTTTTTTTTTTTTTTTTTCAAAAATACTCTTTCTCCAACCATGGGAAAAATATTCTATTCCAAAACAAGAGACACAGGTGTTCCAATAGAAAAGAAGATTAATACTAACGCTCCTTTCACACATCACGGTTTTGCCGGTATGATTAAAAATCGCACGGCGGACATTCCAATAGAATCTTATGAGACCATTCACACAGGCATGGCGACGGTTTTCAACCGGCCGCCAATTTACTTGTATGGTGTTGAAGGACGGTTTTTAATCGTGCGGTTTTTTCCCGCACGGCTAAAAACGTGATGTGTGAAAGGAGCATAATGGAATCATCAAAACCAAACTCATAAAAATTTTTAACCAAAATTAAAAAGGTCTAAAATTTGTTTAATGGACTTAACATTTTTTTAAATTATAGGGTAGGGAACTCAAAAAATTACAATTTGGTTTCCTTACTCCCATACATTTCTATATTAAATACTGGTAAGCACTTTGGTCCGGACCAGTTTCTAGTCATTGATTGCATTTATAAAACTCGAAAGGGTTATTATGCATTTTAAATTAAGACGCTTACTGCACTCAAAGTAGTAATGAGCAAAAAATATCCCAGAGTTTGTGGGTAGAAGTGTAAATTGTCAAAATTTATTTGCATGGTTTAGAGATCACCTGATGGTCGAAACTCGACCAAAAATTACTTGATCTGGAACCAATTTGTTAAAAATATTTCATAACTGGTACACCCGTTCCTCCTGATTTCATAACATCAATTTTTTATTATAACAGCTGTCTAATGTTTCAATCAATTACCCTTCTTCCATAAGATTAACATTGGAACTTTGAAAGCCTGTAAGACGTAGCCCTGTAGTGTGATGTGAATTATAATGCGAATCTGCTCATCTACAGGACGCTGCCTCTCTAACAGTATACGCGTATTTCTCCTATGATGCACACAAGCTGAGAAAAAAGGAGGAAATGAGACATCCTTCCTTTAAATATATAGATTCCTCATCGGTTTAACTAAATTAAATTTAAAATAAAGCTAAAAACTTCCCAAATAAGGGAAAGCATAATATTTTACTTGAAGGAAATATAAAACTTTTTATTACTCTAAACAGTTATCTAGATTTAAAATATGTATAATGTATCACCTTTTCTATTGATGTTCCTTGAAATTTTTAAGTTAAAAAAGTCTTTTAAACGTTGTCTTCAATTACATTTTGTAAACAATTATTTCCTGTCTAAAGTGATACTTGAGAAACCATGGAGTGAGGTCTAAATGCCACATTTAAAGGATCACGCCTAGTTGAGCGGATTTCTCCACAAACTCCCTGCGATGGGTGAAACCACAGTGATGCACATAATGTCTCAGACAATTTTGTAAGCCTTAATCTTCTCAAATCACCTTCATTTCAACAGCTGTTGCGTTACATAGACATTGTATTTACTCATGTTTGGCAATGGATTTTTGTGTTTGTTTTAACTTTTGTATTTTTCAAGAAGTTTATTTACATGAAAACCTGTTAGAAAGTAAAAACATTAGCGTACTAGGTTATTGTTTACTTTATAATTAAAGGTAGTAGGGATGATTTAGTTAGTAGACTTGAATAAAAAACATTGAATTTGTTTAGTTTTTACTGCTTTGTAGAGAAGGAACTTCATTGGAACTAAAAGGTTTCCAAAAGTGCTTGTGGCCCAAAATTCATTTTTCAAACTATTCATTTAAGTTTGATATTTAATAGAATGGGGAAGAGTTAAACTCCTTCTGAATAGAGAGGAAGTGTAGGAGTTCCAAATAGTACAGTTGATTTCACCCTACGACATGTAAAATATACATTGACAGGGAATTCAAGTAGCTATTCACAATTCACACTGCAAAATCTTGAAGTTGCCAGTAAATGGCCACAAAGTCCATCTAGACCTTAGTAATTTTTTTTTTTTTTTTTACGGAGAGGCGGAAAAATGCATTACACACACAGGTGGCCAGCCTCCTGTAGTGTGGGGCTCCCCTAAAAACGGGTTTACCCACTAAAAAACCTCCTCTACTCTTTAGGAATCTAACCTGGAATTGTTTGTCACATTACGTCAAGCTAGGCCTAAATTTGGCTTACGCCCGTGGGGCTCGCTCCTTATCCAGCCGCTCGATCAAGGGATCTGGGCCACTTTGCGGTCCAGATCGGTTTTCTTTTCCAGGAGGATGCCCCGGACGAACTGTGACAAACAATACCAGTTGCCCTCATCGTCCATAATCTTTTGGCAGACCGTGTCCACCGAAAAAACACCGAGTTTTCTTGTGGCCTCCAGGCGGGGCCTTTCCCAACGCGAACAGCAAAAGAAGGTGTGTTCCGCGTCATCGGGAACGCCCGGGTAGTAGATGCAATCCGGTGAACCGGTCTTGCCCATCCGGTTCTGGTACGACTTGAAATAGCTGTGACCTGTCAGGAACTGTGTGAGGAAGTAGTCCACCTCCCCATGCCGCCGTTCCACCCATGGTTGGACCTGCTTGATAAGTCGCGCAGTCCATCGTCCTCGGGTGTCGTGCTCCCAGCTATGTTGCCACTGCTGGAAGGTTCGGGAGCGCTCTTCTGTTCTTGCCGTGTCCTTGCCAATCTCGCCTTGTCTCTGATAAATCGCTTTCCTCTCCCCTGCCAAGAGCTTGACAGGGATGACTCCGGCGACCACCAGGACGGCAGGCTCGGACACTGTCCGGTAGGCGGAACACACCCGGAGCGCAGCTTGACGCTGAACCCGGGCGAGTCGCAACCTGTAGCACTCCTTATCTAGAGCGCCTGCCCACACCTCTGCCCCGTAAAGAAGCACGGACTGGACCGCGGACATCAACAGACGTCTTCTGCTGGATCGGGGACCCCCGACATTGGCCATCAGCCTACTAAGGTAAGTCACTACCTTAGCGGCCTTGTCCGCCGTACGGAAGATCTGATCCCTCCAGCTTAACTTGGTGTCCACCATAACCCCGAGGTATTTGGCGGCACGAGTTGATGTGACCACCTCCCTTCCCACTCGATACGGGACGACGGTGTCGATCCTCTTCTTCGTGAGAATCACGATCTCCGTCTTACTGAGAGCAAGTGAGAGACCGTGATCGGACATCCAGTTGTTCACCACCCGCATAACTCGGTTCAACTTCAGTTGGGCCAGCTCAACGTTGCGTGCAGCAATGAGAGCTGCGACGTCATCGGCGTACCCAACCAAAGTGGTTTCCTCAGGCATCTCGGACCTCAGGAGGCTGTCATAGGCAACGTTCCAGAGATCCGGGCCGAGTATTGAACCTTGTGCGGCACCAGAAGTGACTTCCATCGTCCGCGTTCCGTCCCTCGTGTCATAAATCAGGCTTCGAGAGCGTAGATAATCCTCGATGAGCCGCAACAGATATGCAGGAATACGAAAGGTGTTGCGAAGCGCATCCAACATATCGACCCACCTCGCCGAGTTGAAGGCATTCTTGACATCAAGCGTAACAAGAAGCACTACTCGGCGGGAGAAATGGTTGTGGCTCTCGGCTCTCTCCACAGCTCTCTGAACTTCGGTGACAGCGTCGATCGTTGACCGTCCCTTTCTGAAGCCGTACTGACGGGGGCATAAGTCCCCGGCAGCTTCCACGGCAGAAGTCAGGCGGGAACGGATCAGCTTCTCGAACAGCTTCCCAGCCGTGTCCAACATGCAGAGAGGCCTGTGGGACAACGGCAGCTTAGGATCACCTTTGCCCTTGCTGATCAGTACAAGCCTGGCTGTTTTCCAGGGGGCCGGAAACACCCCTTCAACCAAACAGGCATTGTACATTCTCAACAACAAGTCAGCATTGATTGAAAATACTTTCTTTAAAGCCACACTGGGAATCCCATCCGGGCCAGGAGCCTTGTTGCTCTTCAGGGAGAGAACAAAGGTTTCCAGCTCCTCGAAAGTGAAAAGTGGAACGTCCTCTACCCGTCCGAAGTCAACCGGCGGTCGCTGTGGATGTTCAGGAAACAACGCAGCGACGATCCTCCCCATGGTGGCGCCCTCCATGATGGAAGGTGGAGAGTGGGCGCCGAGTTTCTGTGTTACAAGTTTGTATCCCAGGCCCCACGGGTCGGAGTCAACGTCGTCACGAAATCTCCTCCAGCTATTCGCCTTGCTCCTGTTGATCACCTGGCGGAGAGATTTTCTCGCAGCTTTATAGGCCTCCGACTTACGAACTCTGTCTGCGGGAATTCTCGCTCTAGTGGCGGCTCGTCTAGTTCTTAAACATGTTCTTCTGAGTTCCGCAATCTCTTCAGTCCACCAGTAAACAGGTTGTTTGTCGCGTCGGGGTTTCCTTCGCGGCATAGACTGGTCGCAGGCCGAGACGATAAGTTCCATCGTGGATGTTACTAGTGCCTCGGCCCCAGCCTCACCAGGATTCCCCTGCGCTCCCCGAGAGATGACTTCGGTGAACTTGACCACGTCCAGTTTGTTGGTGTTCCACCGACGTGGCCCTTCCCGAGATGCGGAAACTCGACGATTTGCCTGATCATGCAGGTCAAACACGACGTATTGGTGGTCGCTACCCGTGTAGTCCTCCGCAACCCTCCAGCCAGAGATCCTCGGAAGGAGCGACTCGGACGCAAAGGTGACGTCGGGGATCGTGCCTCTCTGCCCGGGGCGCTGAAAAGTAGGTGTGTCGCCCTGGTTGAGGACGACAAGACCGGTCCTGGCGATGAAATCCAGGATGTATTTCCCCGGGAGCTGGTCTAGAACTATCTAGACCTAGTATAGTTTCCATTGTCACTAAGTCATTAGTTAATAATTTAATAAATAATTAACTAGTGGCTCATAGGGGCCAAAGCCCCTGATGATAAAATTTCAATAATATTATATAGTCCTTAGCAGATTACCAGTACTTTACTAAGAAAGTTTCTTGAAGATTGCATTTCATCGATAATAATTCAGCATTATCGTTTGCTAGACTATCCGCCACCAAAGCACGCTTTACAATCTTGAGACACACGTTATGAATGAATAATTTTGACAATAAGTTAGTTAAAACCTACTAAGAGACATGAGCTTTCAATTGTATAAAAACTCCTGATGAAGGAACACGACAAAATTTGTATACATAACCATTGCGTTTTACAGATGGCTTGTCTTAGGAGGTCAAGTTTTTTGACCAACATGCAAAACAAGACCGTAAAATGACAGAGTATTTAAAAGCAACTTTATGCCCATTTTATGAATTATATTTTTTATTGTAATGATCAAATCTTTTTTTAATTACTACTTTGTTTACTTTGTTATAATTTGCTCCCAAAGAGCAGATTATTATTTTTTCTATTAAAAACTGTTAGCTGGTAGCTACCTTTTTTATGGTTGAAGAAAGAAATTTACACTGTCAGCACTACGGGCAGTATGGGAATCTCTGTCACTGAAAAATCCTCTTCAGCTCTAGCCTGAGGCAGTCATCTGGTCAAGGCTAGAATACTTGCCGTCATTCTGTTACATTCCATTCCATCGCTGATCATCAGTGAAGATGACATGATCAGTTTTCGCCATGAATATGGTCTGGACAAACCGTTCCATTGTTTCATCCCTATGGACAGTCGATCAGTATAAAGAGTGCGGAGACTTTTAGACTTCCTGATGATATTAAGGAACTTGTAGAAGTAGCCTACCCGTACCCCGACAAAAAATTTTCATGTAGTACATCAACTATGTGTGTGATTTTTTCTACTATTGGACATCCAAAATCAATCTTGGCAGTCCAATGACCCCTCAACTCAGACAGCCAGCTGGCATACCACTCAGCAACATTGAGCTCTTCATAGTCTTTGGAGGCGATGACAGCTCAGTCAGCTTCAAATTTGAAATATAGATTGCCTGCCACTCAAGTATAAAGTTGATTGGGATTTCAAGACTGAATGATGCCACTTGAAAAGCTTATGTCAGCTGAACGTGGTACAACTTGTTTCTGAAGCACTTACTTCTTACTGAGGGCAAGAGCCCAAGCCTCAGCTTCGTACAGGATGGCGGTATTGATTGAAGAATTAAGCAGCCAACACTTGCTGGAACAACGACCGCCAATGATAGCTGTAAGCCTAACAAGAGAAGTGAGCAGCTTTGTCAGCGATGTATCAGATCATCATCAGGGTCAACGATCAGAGGTCAATCATGCTGGTTTTCACATCGATCTCAAGATTTCCAACACACTTTGGGATTGCTGTCTGGTTCTGTGTTTTGATTAAAACTACGTCTGCTTTTCCCAAGAGCAAGTGACAAGCTGACGATATTTATTTATCATCAAATAGCGCGACGGGTTTGTGGTTCTCTGCTATCCGCACTGCCTCAACCAATTCTTGGATTGCATCAATTGGTCAAATGACCAAACCTGAAGTCATGTTGCTGGATAAAAAATCACCAGCGGCAACGATGTGTCCATGAGGCAAGCTCGAGACATCTCTTTGAGGATTTTGCCTCGTCAAAGTATCTTCCCGAGGACTTTCCATACTGTATCCAGCAAGGATGAACGATTTTACTGCTGCAGTTCACTATTAGTTTACATCATCCACACTAGCCTGATATGATATAGTAATCAGGCCTGATGTCCTCAACACCAGACGATTCTTTTCCTCCTTTGAGAAAAAGTAATTAGCTGTATGCAAGTATAAACAACTATGTTTTTGAAGCAGTATGACAGAAAGATATGCTCCTGCATAACAGTTTTAAAATTTCAAAGAGAAAACAAGAGTATACTGGTAAATAAACGTTATATAGTAACAAAGACTTGACAGAATGAGTATAGTGTAGGTTTTTACTAGGTTGTATTGTTGTATACATTCTGGTTGCTTCGCTAAACCTTTTGATTATTTATCTTCATGGATCTTTATTTGTTCTGACATTCATCTAAGTTGTTAAAGCCATCACTTTATGTTCTAACTTCCACTGTAGGTCCAAGGATGTAACATACCATAATAAGAGAAGATGCTAAAAATTAAAGAGTGATATGAATAAAATATTTTACATTTTACAAATGAAGCATCTTTTGGAATAGTTTGTTCCGAGATATAATTTTTTACATTTTGTCTTGAAAATTACCCACTAGAAGGGTCACAAGTTGTACCACACACATGTCACAATTCACTTTACTGTTACCTGATCATTTCCAGGTTTTACTACAGCAGGGTGACTCCTAGCCCCCTGAACCCTGATCTCCACAACGTACCTCCACCCAAACCGAGGTACAAGACTGTGCAGAGCTTCGAGGAGTGCGTCCTCTTTGATGATCCTGAGTGCAGTTTTGAGACTGGGCGTCTCTACGATCTGGCCATCCCGTACTTTTGCGGCCATGACAAATCTTGTATGTGAGTACTTAAGTTGATTATCCAAATGATTAAAAAATAACGTTTTCTTCAGTATCTTAGTTTATTAGATTTAAAGATAAAAGAGTCACATTAAAAATTTCATTCATATGAAAACTCTTAGATTCCAAGATTTTTTGTGTGAATGTATTGTTCAGACCTCAGCTCTTACGCTTATTCTATGAACATATAATGTGTCATACTAACCATTTCAGTCATAAATTTTCCACTTTAAATAGAGTGCAGCGGTTAATTGCTGCGCTCTCGTAGCGAACTCTATTACCGACGGCCCATAGTTTTCCCGCCAGGGTCACGCACCATTCAAAACCCGAATTCTCGTGACTAGGCTGGCGGTCATGACACCTGAGATGGCTAAGGCGTAGGCATCCTTGGCCAGGATGTCTAGGTCGGCGCGGGTTCGAATTCGCTCACGACCAAACCTGACCTGGTGGTGCAAATCTTAAAAGGGTTACCCGGTCTGTGGCAACTTTGGTGGGAAGGCCCATGTTAAATAAATGGTGGCAGGCTTGCGTGGAAGTTGACGGAATGGGTTGATTCTTTGAGAGTTGCACCTGGTCAACACTGATTTTGCTACTTTTTACTTACTTTTACTGTAAGTGTGCCACAACAGCATTGAAGTATGCAAGCTAACCATATTTTACCTCCAAGATGCCAATAAAATTGTTTCTACTTCCACTTATATTCATTTTATCAAATCAACTAATTAATAGTCCTTTGCACAGGACACAGTGACTGAAAGGGCTAAGTGCCTTTTTTTGGCTGTTCAAATGATTAAGTGGTTTTTTTTAGCGGGGGCTATTGAGTCCTCTCTGCTATTTAACCTGGTTTTGGTATGGCTCTTTTTTATGGCGCCATTACAGCATTTTAATAGATGTGCTGATAAAATCAACTGTACAAATTAACATGGAGAGAACATTATAGAACTTTGAACCCTGAATCCCTTCAGTTTACTAGACTTTCTTCATTATCAGGTTTTGACTTGCTTGATTAATGCTTATAAGATTTTATGATTATTTCAATAATGAAATTCCAGTTGATAGAGAGAACATTTTTGAAAAAAAAAATTCAACAATAGCAATAGATTTTAAAAAAACCTATATTTTATTGTGAGGAAAATGTGTAAGTACTACAGAGGAACAGATAGTACAAGGTTTATGTATACCATACTTAAAATAAAACCTTTATTTCTTTGTAGGAAATACTAGTCACAATCAAACGTAAAGTGACTTTTAAACCACAAGATGTCTTGATTTTTTTAATGACCTTTACTTGAAACTAGAGAGATTCAACTTGTTGCTGATTCCTAATTTGATTGCAAGGATGCTGAATGACCGCTGGGCTTTGGAGAGAGCCAAAGCCAACGTGGAGAGATACTTCCCAGTCGTGGGGGTCTTGGAGGAGCTCAACTCAACCCTGGTTGTTTTGGAGAGGAAACTCCCCTATTTCTTCACAGGGGTGCAGGAGATTTACTTCAAACAGCTATTAGGTAATTAAAGCACTCTGTTTCATAACCAATAGTGTTTTAAATGTTATTAATCAAGTACTGGTCAATGTAAATGTTATTAATCAGTAGTAATTTATTCTTGCGACTCGATAGGTTCAATCAGTCAATAACAAGTAAATAACCTTCTTGGTGAAATCGTAAAAGTTAAGAACTGCCTTCCTATTTTCACCACGGATTACTCGCTTGCATAACAGAAATCTGGGGAAAACAAGGCTTGAATGGCTTGAAGCCCTAAAAATATGACAGAAAAGCTAAAAATGGAGAATGTCATCATCATATAAGTGAGTTAACCTCCTGTAAATACGCAAAAAGCCAGTATAAATATTTTAACACAGATAGGAACAAGGATGAGGTAGAGAATAGAGAATAAAATGGACAAAAATCTGCTGGAATGCTCTCAGAGAAGAATTGCATGAGCCCCATGTGGACACTAGTGTCAGTTTGGCTATCATAGCTAAGCTGTGAGTTTATGTAGAGTCCATGTGTTCATGATTTACTTGTATACAATTGAATTTCACCATTTCATGATCCAGCATTTCCTTATGAGTTTCTTCAAAATTTTCCTTTAAAGGTAAAGATAAAAATGTTTTGTAATTACAGTAGAACCTCGATAGTACGACACTACCTTGTTCTAGACTTCTTATAGTTTGACACAGGCTGTGACGACTTAACATGTCATTAGCAATTAATAGTGTCCATGTTTGCAACTAAGGTGAATATATAAACAAAGTGGCGAATGATTTGAATGTTCGTTACGTTAACGTTTATTCAAGTTATAGTTCCACTAAACTTTAGTGTATCATAAATAAATCTTTTCTATACAGGTTATATTAAAATGTTCCATATTCTTACTCCCTATAGTTTCGACACTTCCTAAGTTGATGAAGTGTAGAACTATTTAGGTTCTACTGTACCCCATGAAAATATTTATAACAAAATAAACAGACAGGCTTTCCTGAGCAAAAAGTAGTTTAAGCACCCATGACTAATCATAAGTGACTGGATTTTCTGAGCAAGAAAACTGTGAATATTCATGTAAGTCCACTATTTTAGAAGAGCACTATTAGTCCAGGCTCTGAACTGGTTGAGCATGCACAAAAGTCTAACGAAATTTGACTTTTGATTATTGTTGTCAACATTTAGTAGATGTAAAAAATCTATGTTGCCACATGTCTAGAGTGGGCACAACACGGGGGACGCCCTCTGGAGGAAGTCGTAGAGGAAACTGTTTTGGCCTATGTCATGTTATATATCATTTTAAAGGTCTTTGAATGTAGATTCATATGCCACAAACCCGATCTCTAAAGGTCAAATATAAAGCGAGTTATTGCGTTTTGAAATTTTAGTAAAATCCTTAAATGCAAAATTTGACTACCTGCCATTTCTGACTCAGACGTTCATTTGAGGTCGAGTTGGCGACATTGTTTTCAAATATATATAAATTCTATCTATCTCCTCTTTATAATGATCCTGAAAATTAAGTTAAATAGTTTATTTTAAGTCTTCATTTGCCGTCTTCAATTGCTGTCCGAAATATTATGATTACATTATGATTTTCAGCCCGATTTGGGACAACCCACGAAATCTTTTGTGAAATATTTAACGTGAGCTTCAGGATCTTGTTTAACAGAAAAAAATGCCGCAAAGCCAACCTTAAATGAACGCTCGAGTCAGAAATGGCAGGCAGTCAAACTCTGCATAAAAAGCATTTTACCGAAATTTCAAAACTCAATAACTCGCTTTATATTCGACCTTTAGAGATCGGGTTTGTGGCATTCGAATCTACGTTCAAAGACCTTCAAAATGATATACAACATGACATAGGCCAATGCAGTTTCCTCTACGACTTCCTCTAGAGGAAGTCCGCCATGTTGTGCCCATTCTGGATATGTGGCAACATCAGTTTTTTACATCTACTCGATGTCCTCAACAATAATCCAAAGTCAAATTTTGTTAGACTTTCAGTGCATGCTCAACCTGTTCAGAGCCTGGACTATATTTATTTGGCGTGAAGATTGAATTTTTTTGTGAAAAAGCTAAACACTCTATTGACTCATTTTGACTTTCCTGCCCCCGAAACTCAGTTCAAGCCCTAACTTTCACACAAAAAAATAAATAAATAATAAGAATTGAATTTTTTTTGCAACTACCCCTTTGCTCTTTCTAGATGACAACCAAGTGGTTGCCACCCCTGCCGCATGGTCAATTTGACTGTGATGCAAACTAAAGTATACCTTATTTCTCATGCGACCAATGACCATTTTCCTCTGCTAACACTAGAATAATTTCAATTTGTTACTGTTGTGACCTAACTTATTAAACAAATAGTATAGGTAAGACCTTAATGTATTGTAATTAAATATAAATCTATTACAGAAAATGTTTCAAAATGTTTTAGAACCCCATAAAAACAAGAACCGGCATCGACCAAGGCATGTGAGTGAGGAGGTTCGAAGAAAGTTACGAGTGAGCCTTAAACTCGAGTATGAGTTCTACTATTGGCTACGGAAGCGGCTTGTTAATCAGTTGTCTTGGCTCTCAACTGCAAAAAACTAATGTGAAATACTAATATTATATGTGATAATAAATTGATCTTGTTTACCTACATGTATATTTTTGTTGGTTACTCACCCTGACATCAAACATTATTATACCTCTGCAATAGAGTCCAAACTCAGCACTCTTTAACCCAGGAGTCTCAATAACTCGATCACTTCCTTACAAGACCGAATTCCCCTTTTAGTCAAGGTTACAGCAGTAAACAGCTTTGATATATTAATGTTTTAGAGCAATTTTGAAGCCGCTGTAATTTTCAGTTAATATTTAATGCTCCAGCCAAAGTACAGAGTTAACTGATATATTCCTAAGACTAAATCAAAGTATTTAAAGATTGAAAATGTATGCTTGGTAAATTTTAAACAAGTTTTCCACTAACCTGGCAACTTAACAAACTCTGCCACCCTTCGGTCCACATCAGGCCAAGTTTTTTAAACTCTACTGTAACCTATCATAAAACCAATTTTTAAATATATTTATACACAATAACATACCTTAACCTCTCTACACTTGATTCAAAATGTTAAAAAGTAAGTTTTTATAAGCCCGATTCACCTGCACTGTACAGGCTCAACCCCTTTCTCTCTAATACAATCCAAGCACAGATCAATAATAGTCTATGTGAACAGGGCAAAGTAAGACAAAATGATACTGTCAATCTCTTTAAAAAGTCTAAGCGGAATTTTTTTCTTTCTTTGAAAGTCTGAAGGCTTAGAAATACACTGGTATTTCACAATCAACAATTAAGTTGCTTAGCAACACTGGCTCATATCTGATCCGCTAAGCTATTTTGATAGAACTGGCCTTCTCATAACCGAGCCACATTGAGGGTGTTTATTTGGCTTATCATTTAACTGTAGTACAGTATTATACTCCCGTCACAGAAGACCTGCTTACTCAAGAAATGCCCAAATGATTTTAGTTATGTCTTACTCAAAAAGATGCTAAGTATCTATATATTAATAGGCAAGCATGTTTCTTTTCCTCCTTTTTTCTCAGCTCGTAAGCATCGTAGGGGAAATTTTTCGCATAACATTAAAAAGGGGTATTGTGCTGTAGATGAGCAGAATCCCATTAAAATTCCCCTTGGCCCCCAGGGCTTAGGGCAACGCCCTACAGGCTTTCAAAGTTTTATTGTTAACTAGCTGAGTACCCGTTCTTCGCACGGGGTGTGTTTGCAGATTATTAACAGAAATATAAAAATCCTTTCACAAATTCAATATGTCACCTTCATTTGGTTTATTTTAACATATCTAGATATCATAACATATTTTATGCTTAATAGCTTCTTGGTAAATTTGTCAAAATCTTGTTATATTCATTTCCCTTTTGGGTTAGAACTTAGAAGTTATGTCTTTGTCTTTAATGTTTTTTTGCAGTTTTGCTAAACAATAATATTCGTGATTAACTTTATAGTTCTAAAGTACACCTTACCACTACTCATAGACGATTAAAGAAAACTCAGACTTGTCAAGAATATTAAAACTTTGTGACAATAGCTGTACTAATTCCAATGTACCCCTGTACCCCACCTCTATTTTTCTTGTTCTACCCTTAAGAGTCATCTTCACCCCTATGCCAGTAGCCCATTGTTGCGCAGTCGGCAATGTTAATCATACGGCTTTTAATGCAAAATATGGTATTTGATTCCCCTGTTTCGGACGCCGTTTTTAGACAGATTTTTTTAAAAATTGGTAAGTGTTTAGTTGAATAGTTATATAAGGTCCCTCATACCTCGAAATTTTGAAAAATTAACAAATATTACTTTCTGTGACGTCGCAAAGTAACTCGATTTTCCTTAGTAATATTTAAAAATGTAGTAAAATTTTCGAAATTTCGAGGTATGAGGGACATAATATAACTATGCAACTAAACACTTACCAAGTTTAAAGAAAAACGGTTGAAAAACGGCGTCCAAAACAGGGGAATCAAATACCATGTTTTTCATTAAAAGCCGTATAGTTAACATTGCCGACTGCCCAACAATGGGCTACTGGCCCAGGGGTGAAGATGACTCTTAAAAGACATGTACAACTTTTAATCCAAATTAAAAACTAATTAAAATTACAATAAACAACCCTAGTAAAACAACGCATCGCCCGTCAGTAATGTAGGCACTGCACCAGTGTAGATATGTTTATTTTTAAGTAGATATTAGGTCTACTTAATTATTTTTTTACTTTAGATTTACTTTCTTACCTAAAAACATTCCCATTTATTGCCAATTTATACAGAACCAAATAAATAGAGACACCCCATGTTAAAATATCGATAAACATATTAAAATAAAGCGCTGATCTGGGATTAATTCTTATTGCCAAGGGAATCGCTCTTTCTACCTTCTAAATGTCAAAATGAGCAGATTTGTTTGCAAAAAATAAAAACTACAACAAACATCTGAAAAATTGTTCTAGCCAAGAAATCTAGAATGAGAAGGAGGTAGGTGACATCAACAAAAACAATAACAAAATCAATGGCGTCAAAGGTGCAGCACTTAAAATATTCAAAGCAAACCACCCATGTGTCAAGATAAACAACAAGACATCAACGGTGCAGGAGATACTTTAAAATGCTTCAATCAGCTGTTGGTGTCACCTACCTTGGTTTGTTCTAGATACATTGGTTCTAGCCATCTAATTCCATTTCACCAATCAGCATGATCCTTGAATGAAAATAATTAATTATCAGTGTTTCGTCAGCAGCATCCTCACACATTCTAGTACTGCCCCGTCTATACTCGCATTATTCGGAAGATCGAGAAATTTATTATCCTTGTTAGTTTTAACTACATATTTTGTTTTATGAAATACACCTCTTTTTGTCAGAACGTGTCATGAAAGCTAAATTGGGAACTAAAATTAGTTTACAATGATAATAAGAAATATTTTCAGATTGAAGGAACAAAACTCGTTCTGTAATACTTAGCATAAATTATTTTAATATTCAAATTAAGAACCAAGAACTTAGTTGATTTTACTCGCTGTATTTTGGCTAGTGAAAGGTAAAAGGGTTAGACATAAATGAGTCTGTATTTAAAATTTTAAGTGTTGCAATCTGTGGTAAAAATGACAAACTGTCTAATCCAGCTGTTTAAAAAGCATAGATAAGATGATAGAATTAAATGTTCCCATAAGATTAACATTGAATATTTCTTTTACCATGAGGCAGAGCCTTTTTGACGAAAGTTGCTTTAGAGCAGCTAAATTGTTTCTAATTGCACCATTTAACACTAATAAAAATTTTCATATCATTTACTAAAGCCCTTGTCGTGTGAAAAGAGATCAAAGATTGGTATTTTAGCACAACTTGGCTACTTTGACGTACAATGGGGCAAAGCCCTGGGGTCGCTGAGGAAATTTAAGTTGTAATGAACCTTCACACCACACTTGTCTATAACAGGAAAAAAATTTAGACCATCACGTAAAATCGTTTTCCCGGGAAAAGAGGACAAAATAGGGCCCATGAGCGTTACAGACACAGTGAATGACAGACAGAGAGAGAGAAAGACAGAGGGAAGGAAATTTAGATGACGTCGATTTTGGATTCTGTGATACATAAAAAGAAAAAATAACCAAAAATTTCAAGATTCTAAGCAATGTACAGACAAAACTCTAATTTTATTAATATAGATTTTACGGGAGAAAGATAATTGATTGAATCATAAGACAGCTGTTGTAATAACAAATTCTAACAAATCAGGAAGAACACATGTTTCAGTGATAAACATCCTAAAACTAATTGGCAAAAGATCAACTGAATTTTTGGTCGAATTTCAACCAGTTGGCAGTCTCTAGTTCAGATAATTCCATGAGGAATTATCTGAACTAATTAACTAATTAACTGGCTGGGTAGCTGAGTGGTTATAGTGCTCGCCTTTGAATCCAAAGGTTGACGGTTCGATCCTGAGAAAAGTTAGTAGCTTTTTAAAGGGTCGATTCCGGACCCAGTTGCCATTTGTCATTGGGCTATTAATTAATGATGCTTTATAACAACTGGTCAATGTTAGATAGTAACAAGACTGGGGTTTGGACCGTTCCCCGTCAAAACGTTAAAAAATGCCACTGGCGTAGACAGACACAAAATAAATAAAAATGGGAGTATTGAGAGCAAATGGTAGTAAATCATTACATAGTTTAAGTTAACAAATGCCAAAATCAACATATTACATGAATTAATAAGAGTGGTAAAATCTATATATATATATATATATATATATATATATATATATAATATAAAATAAAAAAATCATATTTAACGAGAGCACCCTTGTTAAGGGTGCTCTCGTTAAATATGATTTTTTATTTTGTATTATAATACTAGCAGCCCTATTAACCAAATGCTATATTG
Organism: Neoaliturus tenellus; assembly: GCA_030545055.2. NCBI lineage: Eukaryota > Metazoa > Arthropoda > Insecta > Hemiptera > Cicadellidae > Neoaliturus > Neoaliturus tenellus. The sequence goes on along the minus strand of CM061534.1, from coordinate 184,927,664 downwards.
ACACACATATATATATATATATATATATATATATATATATATATATATAATTCCGTAAGGGAATCGGTTCCCACGAAATATCTAGAGTTAGAAGAAAGATAGGGCAACAGTTGATGGCTCATTTTAAAGCTTGAGGGCCAAGGACGCAAGGAAAAATACCAGAATCATCAAAAGTTACCTGGGCTTTGCCCCATTGGACCTTGAAGTTCTAATGTTAATCTAATGGGAAGAAGATATTTAGATCTGCACGTGTGATTGAGCAGATGTTCCAGTGAATATTTGTTATCATAAAATCAGAGCAAATATTTTGAGTTAAGATAATTATTAAATTATAACTTTATAAAATAATTGGAAATGCACTATAAAAAAGGAAAACACCAATATTCATGGAAAAATTACGTATCAACTGTAGATTTCTTCTTTGTGGCCCCATCTAAGTCATTATGATTTTGTGTGCTGAATATACCGCACTTAAAAATGACTCAGCCGTGGTATTTTTGATAATAGTTTATAATTTGTAATTATTCAGAGCATATCGTTTAGTTATTATGTTACCTTTTTAAGTATTGGCTATTTAGTGGTTAGAATTGAATTATTAAATTAATCGTTTGTTTATTATTGAGTGAATCATATTATGTTTACTACTTACATAGGATACCCTCCGCATGAGGAATATTCTGTTTTAATACTAAGGGCAGCTTTTCATGTAAATGACAGTTTGCAAAAAGGAACAATATGTCAAACAATGTTCTACTTCAGTGAACAAAGAGACAAAATAGACGGAAATCATAGTACAAGGGACGGGTGGGGAGGGGACATGGGGGCAAGGGAGCACCATACGTGCGGGTTCTAAGGGGGCACGAGGGTTGTCTGTGGCACTGTGGGTAAGGGGGTATGGGGGGGCAATGGGTCGTCGTTGGTGGCATGAGGGGGACATACTGGGCACGGGGGGAGCAGTAGGCATGTTGGTACGGGGGTGTTGGAGGCACGGGTGCATGGGCATGGGGGCACAAGAAACACCAGAAACGTAGGTGGCACGGGGGATAGTTGGGTGTGGGGGGCAAGGGGGAGGAATGGGTGACATAGAGAGCACAAGTGCCTCGAAGAAGAATGTCAGACATGTAGGCACTGGAGAATGGGTGGCACAGAGGCATTGGGGGCATGGCGGTACATGGGGGTAATCGGGCTATGAGGCATAGGGGGTACAGGAAGAAATATTCACGAGAGGGAAACGGGGGAGGCTTGGGGGAACATAGGGGGCATGGGGGTATGGGATGCACGGAGAGGAACGGCGGGCATGGGGGCACAAGTGGCACTAGAGACGTTGATAGCAAGAGGGTAGTTGGGCATGGGATGCATGGGGAGGAATGTTGGATATAGGGGGCCAGAGGCCTTGGGGAAGAACGATTGTCATGGAGGCACAGAGTATGGGAAGCACGGGGGCATGGGCATGGAGGCACAAGTGGCACTAGAGACGTTGGTTACACGAGAGGTAGTTAGGCATGGGATGTACGGGGAGGAATTGGGGACGTAGAAGGCCAGGGGCCTTAGGGAAGAACACCGGGCATGTGGGCAAGGAAGAATGGGGGACACGGGGCCTTGTGGAAGAACACCGGGCATGTGGGCACGGGAGAATGGGGAGCACGGGGCCACCAGGGCATGGGGTACAGGAAGCACAGGTCACGAAAGGGGACGGGGACACGTGGAGGTTTTGAGGGACACAGCAAGTGTGGGGGCACTGGGACATGGTGGGAGTGGGGGGAACAGGGGTGGAGGATACAGTAGTGTACAGTATTAATGGGATAATAATAATTGTTTCATGTTGTTACAAATTCATTATGTGCAAATGTTTAAGGTGAAAACTAATTTTATTGCGTCCGGCAGTCCAATAGTACAATAATTTTCTTTTTCCACAAAATAGACTACCTATTGTTTAATACAGGGGAGATTATTGTTTGATTACTGATTTTATACCGCCAAAAAGATTAATCAAGATTAGGTAATATTTTATGAGAAAATTCAACTGTGTAAATTATCACTACAGCTTGAGTAGTATATAAAGCAATTCAAATATAGTAATTGTGTAATAGGTGATGAATTGAAAATTAATTTTGGAAAGAACATCACCATTTGGATTTCCCTGACTTACAAGAATGTGGACACCCTGTGAATCCACTTTACAAACCGCAAAAAATGGATATACTGGTTTGCAGACTCATAGATGAGCAACGCTACAACCCTTTACAAAATTTATCTGTGGGATGTGTAGGACAAAAAAAATATCTAAGACTGTAATCAACAGTCAGTACAGAGGTATGCCATAAAAATATAAAATTACTGTACTGGATTCTACTTATATTTTATGCAGTGGACTAATTTCTTACGAAGAGCTTCTGAGAGGCTTCGAAAGAAAAGAAACCGGTTCAATACCACATTTTGATTTTTGTAATTCTGTAATTGTTGGACCAAATATACAATTCCGGTGATGATCGCTCAAAAGACAAATAATGGTAGAAACTTCAGCCCAGGAGTCAATTCTGTTATGATTTCTTCTTTGGATCCTTTAATCCTGCTCCAGCATTGAATTTGAAGAAGATAATGTCACCATCATCCACCACATATTGGCGACCTTGTTGTCTATATTTTCCAGCAGCCTGAAAAAAATATTTATTTTAATAAATGATTTTTTTTAATTCAAAGTACGTGTTTCCAGCAAATTAACATTTAAATATAGTATATGCATTGTATGGCTTTTTTTAGATAGCTATTTAGTTTTAAAAAATAATAAAAGAAATACTGCAGAGCAGTACTACTGTTTCAGTGTATGTAAAAAAAAATCTTAATTCCCCATTTGTATTTCCAATAATTGTCTATTCGAAGAATAGACCTAGAGTGACTCATAGTGCTAATGCTTTCGCCGACGATTACGCTCGATAGAAGTAACAGATTGGCCTCAAATTTCAGTCGAATATTCTTTATGCAATTTTTAAGAACGAGTTCATTGTTGAAAGTATTTGGTTGGATATTAATAAAATAATCCTAAAATGTGACTTTTTAGTTTTTCCCATAAGAAATGCATTGGAGACATTTTTAGTGGTCGGTGCTGTGTTTACTTTTTAGCAACGTCTTTGCGAGTCTTAACAATCAAGACTGAGACGTTCTGATTGGTCTATTGACCGACTATATTCCAGGCCAGTCCAATTGGATTCAGAACGGAGCGCCTGAGCGGAGTGAAGTAGTCGCTTAAACATAAACAAAGTTGAGGTTATGTTAAATGTCAAATTTTTCGGCTCTTATTAAATTTGATTTGAGTAACGAAAATCAACTACATTATATACACAACTAATTAATGTCTTTTCTTAAAAAAAGCGTATTATGAAGTAAATTGAACAGTAAGTATTAGATTGTTTTATTTTTTATTTCTTGACGTTGACAACTTTTGGTAGGCAAAGCCTTTAGGGTCAGGGGGTCACTTTCACTTTTTAATTCATTGTGCATTTTGTGTATCAATGTGTATTCATGAAAATTTGGATTTTAGTGGGTACACCTTAAAAAGAAGTATAAATCATGAATACCATGAAGTATATGTTTGTATCATTTTTGTAACATTCATACTGTATGCTAATTAATTCACTTCTTAAAGTAACTCAGAAGCACTAGGCCTAATTGGCAAATTGTGAATCTGCCAATAGTTTACCAAGCCAATTAACTGTAACAATTATATTCATATAGGCCTTATCAAAATTAATTTAACGGAACATATTTTACATTTTTAATTACCCAAAAGAAGTCCCGGTTGGGTCAAGTAACTTAATTCGGAAGACAACTTGTTGTGGGTGTTATATGAAGGACTTGAGGCCTAAGTTACTGGGATAATGTTTGGTGTAAAAAGCAGAGCTTACATGACATGTACAGTAGTCGAATATAACTTAATGAGGATCTCTGCCAGTTACCATAGGCTATTTCTAAGAGTAGGCCTAAGTTAATTGAGATTGTTAACATATGTTTTTAATGGATAATTAGAGAGGCAGGCCTAGATAGATCAGTAAAAGTTTGATATCCTACTCTATAGTTTTTATCAATGGTTGAAATTTCAAAATTGCTATAATATTGCTATTTTATGCAATCACATGATACAGTTACGATTTTATTAGGTACCCTGATTCTGTGTTGTTCTAAAAATGTCCTCCGACAATAAAACAAATATATTGCACACAAGTAAAAAATAACCAAAACAAGTACAAATTATGGCGAAAATTCGTTATCCGACTCCACCGTTTTTATCGTTGTGGAAATTTTTATAGTCCTATTGCGATTAAAATTGTGCGATGAAAACAATCGAATCAACAATTAATACGGTATTGAAATAAGAAATTTATCATAATAATGATCTAACCTAACAGTCTAACCATAAACCTCCTTCGCTTTTATTGACAGCGATGTTTATAACAACAAAATCAATGGTGATTGGACACATTTCAAACGCATAGGCTTACCTCAATTACACGAGCAAAAAAATACCTTTCTGATTCGTATTTGGCAGCATTTGTGTACCTTTCTGATTCCTATTTGGCAGCATTTGTGTGACGCCATTTTAGGTCTAACCATCGTATTATCAAATTCTTCTATTGATATTATCTTACACAGCACATACTATTCAACTAAAAATTTTAATATCCGTAGGAACTGCAATAATTATTGTTGCTGATGTGAAGTAAGCTCAAGTAGTCGGCTTCTTTTCACAATTAAGATACAAATACGGTTAGTTTATTTTGTGTTGCTCTTTGATAATGTTGCAAGTTAGGCCTACATTAGCTACAATTTTTACTTGTTTTTGTTATTTTCAGATACTTGTTTGCAATAACTTAGGCCTAAATTTGTTTTATAGTCAAATGGTATGTTTAATTATATTATAACAAAACTAGGCCCTAACTTATATCAGGTGATAAAATCGTAAACGTATTGAATAATTGTATCATTAATAAAATAGCAATATTATCGCAAAATCAAAATTTTAACATTCGATATTAGGCCTAAGTGGTGTCGGATAACAAAGTTTCGCCCAAATTTTAAGTAAATTTTAACCAAAATTTAACCAAAACAAGTACAATTTTAAGTAATGTAGCCTAATTACATTGAAGGATAACACAAAACAAACAACATAATTTTTTATATGTAGGTCCTTAATTGTCAAGAGATGCAGACTTCATGATATAGTCGTAACAAAAAGTATACTGCTAAATACAAATCAGCAAGGTATTTTTTACCAAATTGTATTGAGGGAATATGTCTTTTAAATGTTTCCAAAAACAATGTGATTTTGTTGTTATAAATATTGCTTTCCATAAAAGTGAAGGAGGCTTACGGTTAGATTGTTAGGTTTGATTGTTCGTAGGCTATATCTTACCTCAATATTGTTGTTATGGGGTACAGTTTCATACAGTGCCTAAACTACTATAGAATGAAAATATATATCAATATTTCAATTGAATAGGATTGAAAATTACTGTGAAAAATACAAAATTTAACTTAGCTCGACAAAATTTACTCTAACAAACTAACAGTTAACCTCAACTAAAATCCATTAACATGCGGAACCATCCTAAGCCCAGGAAAGTCCACATTTAAGTAAGATACATAGGTAGGCTTAGTTGTTCTTATATTCTACGTTTGTTATTTTGTCATTATGATTAGTTGTGTTTCGGTTTTGTTGATGTTGATTATGTTAGGTTAAATGGTTTGTTTTTTAATGAAGCCTAAATGTGGAAATAAAAGTCTAAACAAAATAGCAGTACGGTAATTACTAATTGTGATCGTATAAAGTTATTATTTAGGCTAGGTGATTGATTTGCTAAGTTTGCTGATATGATAGATATATCCATCAGGTCTATAGATATTTCCATTCAATATTAGAGTAGGCGCTTTACGAAACTTGTTGATTCGATTGTTTTCATCGCACAATTTTAATCGTAAAATAAAAATTTCATCCAATGATAAATACGATGGAGTACGATAATGAACTTTTACCGGTATTTCCTTGTCGAAAGTACATTCTACTCCTCAAGTAATTTTTAGGCCTAACTTAAATAATTTTTTGCGAATTTCAATAACTTATTGACCTAGGGAAAATGCAATCATTATAGTAGTCAGGGTAAAACCTAAGTCAGGGACCAAGATAGCCTACTTTTCATTTTCAAGCCCCTAGATGAAAAAAAAAAAAAAAACAGCGTTTGTTCAAATTTTAGCAAGTTTTTCTTTTACAAGGAATTCTAGGCTTACGGTGAGATATGAGCCCGGAACCATGGTACTTTTCGTTTTGAGAATAATAGAAGAAAATACTGTAAAAGGCTTTTTGGCTTTTTTGGCCTTAATTTATCAAATTATACAAATTTAACCTTAACTATTTAAAACAGCTAAAAAACAAACAATTTAGTATTTTGAATTTTTGATCTGGTTAAAAGCTCAAATGCTTATGGAGAAAATCCAAAAATAAGTTTCCCATGTTATTCCTAGGGAAATAAACAAAACTCTCTACCTTTCTTATTTATTGACATAGCTTGATAAAATTTGGTATATAAATTCACTTGGAAAGGGACAACTTATACATGCTTCCAAAACCCATATGGCAGCAAACCAATATACTCACACCCATGGTATTTGTGGGAAAAATAAAAATATCAAAATTCGGTAGGAAATTCTCTCAGTATGCAGGTCTGCTGCGACGGAAGTATTTGTAATTATCATGGCAGCAAACCTGCATACACTTTTTCCATGTTAATCATATGGAGAATAGGCAAACTCCTTTATTTATAAACCGAAATTGATGAAACTTAGTATATGGCTTCATATGGTCAAAATTTTTTATTTTCATCATCATCCCATGGGAGTAAACTTACATATACTCATTCGTATGGTGTTTATGGAGAAAATACAAAATATCAAATTCTTTTCCAAATTCACTGAGTTTAGCAGGTCTGCTGCGATGATGGTATTTACTTTTAGCAAATTTCCTTATATGAACTGTAGCTCTTTTGAAGATCTTCCCAAAACATCTCACTGATTGTTCAATTGGACCAACCACATATTGTAGTCACTGGACCTTGACTTAAAAAATAATAAAAACTAAATATTTTTTGATACCATTAAATTTGGTTTTGAGGTTTAACAAGCGAACATAAGGCAGAGTCATATGACCAAAACTGTAGTTTGTATAAATATTTTTCAAAAATATTATTTAGATTTTTATAAGATCTATTGTTTTGACACTAACGCTCAAAATCAGGAAAATGCATAGTTAAAAATGCTTTAAAATATCACAAAAATATATCGAGAGTTAGAGGTGAGAAATATAGTAATTAGTCTGCAGTAACAGTGTTTGTAACCTGCAGTACTCTATTGTAGAATCAAGACAAGCAAGGTCGAGCACGATAGTGTGCTGGGTGTGCTTAACTCTGCTTGACTCAGTCCGCTATGGTTCGCATCGCCATTGTTGGTTTGTACTTGCCTGTGCCACATCTGGAGTCGGTTCTTTGCACGAATCCAAGCATCGTGCGAGAATTGACCCAGTACACACTTTCTTAGGTTTGCTTTTGTTCTGGTATCGATTTGGGGTTAGTCTCTGAGTTTATTCTGTGTATATCAATTTCTTTGGCGTTACTGTAATTTATAACTGCTTGTTATTAATGAAGTGGTCAAATGAAATCTTGTAGAGTTCCTTGAGCACTATCATACATAGTTGCGTCGACACATTAGCACCTTAAAGATAAATTCAAAGGGGTAGGTACGTGATGTTATAAAAGTAAAACACTTATTTGTCCTTTAATTTTAATTAATTTCCTTCAGTACACTATTCCTTAATCGAGGCGAGCAAGGTCAAGCAGATAGTGTTCTAAGTGAGCTTGACTCTGGTTGACTTAGTTCACCATGGTTCGCCTCTCCAGTGTTCGTGCTCGAATGCTTGCTCCATCTGCAGTCGGTTTCTGCACAAATCAAAGGACGCGAGCAGACCCAAGCATTCAGCACGAATCCACCCAGTGACCCAGTACATACTGCCATGAGGTTCTTCTGTTCTGGTTCAAAGTTGGCGTATGTTGGTGTGTATTGATTTCTTTTGTGCTATTTTATAACTGCTTGTTATAAAGGGAGTGGTGAAATGAAATCTTGAGTTTCTTGAGTATTATCATACGGAGTCTCTGTTTTGGGGCCCGACACATGAGCACATCTAAGATATACCCAATCTGGCAGATATGAGGGGTTGTATAAGAAGTAAATGTAATCATGCTGTTACTGAAATTAAATTGAAAAAGAATTTGCCTAACTTCACTGCTTCACTGTTTGCCTAAGTGTTTCGAGATCAGCTCATACAGTGGCGGCGATAGTGTATTTATGAGTTTGCTGAGCGAGTTAAACCCAACTTTTGCTCCAGCATTTGCCCAAACAATTTGGCGATAGTGTACTAAAGGCTTCACAAAACCATCAATTTTAACAAGTGACCATTAAACTATTTGAAGTAGCTTGAAAATTTAAAAAATAATTATTTTGAATTTTTAAAACTTGGCATAATTGGTAACAGAGAAACCCCTAAATACATTTACCATGTTATTCTTTTGGAAAGTCAACTCAAAACTGTAACTCACTTTCTTATTGGTAACACAACCTCTTAAAATTTAGTACCGGATGTACATTTACTAGGAAGGGTTTAACTACAGATAACCCATAGATATCTGTAGGTTATCTGGGGTTTAACCTATATTTGCTTACAACACCCATATGTTGGCAAATTTACCTACCTACCTGCACGCTGTTATGGGGAAAATAAAATAAATACCAAAACTTGATCAAATTCAGTATGTACCTGTAATGGGAGGGGGTTATCCTATACTATCTGTGGCCCACCACGGCTTCGCGAATTTTATTTTATAGATAACAAAATATGTTTAAGGGTAACAAAGTCTTCTTCTTAAGAATTCTATTGAAACATTGACGTTGTATTAGCGAAGTCCTGAAGGGATTTTGCAAAACCTTAGCTAGCACCTATGGTCGTTCATCATTTGCGCACTTTTTAATCCTTCTATAAAATATTTCGAAGGGTCGCCTAATCCCCTGCTTGCATCATTTGCGCACTCTCCCGTCCAGGTAACCTCAGCCTGTCGACAACAATTCGCAAACAGTCGTCCCCCACACATACCATTGGACGGCAACACATGTGTATCGCACATTCATGAATAATTTAAGTTTATAATGTATAAACCTTTTTTGTAATACATCGAGTGTTTACTTATTTTACTTTCAATGGTTGGTGAGGATTGTATTACTGCAAATGCTCAGGCTGAAATGTTTTGTAGGAATTGTTTCTATGGCAAGTTTGCCTCTATTCTCAGTGCCGTCCTTAGGGTGGAGCGAGTGGAGCGGCCGCTCCAGGCCCCGCGCTTAGGAGGGCCCCGCGCCGCGAGGCCTTGCCCGCTAAAAAGTCAGTTGCATAAACGTTTAAGTTGAATAAAAATGATATAATAATGAATAGATACTTACCTAAAATATCGGTTTAATTACCCGCGCAATAAGTTCAATAATTGTGATTTAAAAACCTACGAACGTTATTCTTATTAGTACGTAATAGTAGCGACCAAAATGATGCAAACGCAAAACATCGTTTGATAGCGGCGGCCGGCGGGCGGGGTGACGGGACCAAGCCTCGCGGCCGCCGAGCCATGCTTGCAGATGCCACAATCATGCATGACCGACTTTGCCTATCTCTAGCCGTTTTTCAACTGTTTGTCTGTATGTGATTTTTAATTGATCCATTATATCTTTGAAATTATTTAAGATACGGAATTACAACAACTACAACAACTGGAACTGGCACAACTGTGAAGTGCGTTAAGGCACAAATGCAAATGAATTTGGACATTTCTAACATTTATGGTTGCAAAATGGCGGCCATTTAAAAATTTCAAAGCTAAATACCTTAAAAACTGCAAACAAAAAAGTTGAAACTATATTTGATTTGTAATGATCAAAAGAGAAAAAACGGATTATTCTAAGTTTTTACGTTTTTTAAATCATAAAGATTTACATAGGCCTAAGTTTACGAGCGAAACCCGTGTTTTCTCAAAATAAGATTTTTATTTCTCCACTATCCATTGTTTAAAAATATTTAGCTTTGAACATTTTTAACAACTGCCATCTTGAAACTTGAAACAGTAAATGTTAGAAATGTAAAAATTCACTTCCATTTGCGACTTAATACAGGGTGTCTTTGTATTTTGTAAGAATAATTTTTAATTTAAGAACGGCTTGATGTAATAAGTTGAAATTCGGTACACAGCTTTTTGAAGTAAAGACCTAGCTAGAAAAAATAATCAACTTTTTATAATTCATGTTTTCAAAATGGTGGCCAATTATAATCTTTAACCTTAAATTACATAAAAACTGCCTTACACAAGGTAGCAAAGTTTATGTTCTTATGTTTTTTTTTTTTTTTTTTTTTTTTTTTTTAATTTAATTTAAAATCCAACGATGTCATGAAAATTGGTTCATAAATAAGCGAGATAGAGCGATATAACTGAGGCTAGTCACGGTCGGACCGCTTCCCCAGGAGCAGTTTTGGTATGAAATCCATTGTTGAGCTGGCGCCGCAACCGCACTTTTCGAGCGGCGACCCGCTCTTATGCGTGACTATTTTTTATTAAAATCACTAAATTTTAAATATGATATTTTGGCTTGTCTTTGGTCCAGGAACAATACCTAAAAAATAGGGTAGAGAGGATAGAGGGCTAGAGGGTAGAGTTCAGGGAGACCCTGTAATTAATAGTTGTGCCAAGTTTCATTTCTGTAACTGAAATAATTTCAAAGATATAGAGGTCTAATAAATTGATTACATATATAGACAGTCAGAAAACGTCTAGACATAACTTGGACACATGATGTCGTATGTTCCATACCCCACAACCCCCCAGCAATCACCGTTAAATAAGGCCTCGCAAAATATTTTGCTCCAGGCCTCGCATTTCCTAAGGACGGCTCTGTCTATTCTAACTGTAGATAGCAGCCTCTCCTATACTAACTCCTCAGAATAAAACTACTCATAAAATTCACTGTTGCAATAGAAACAAACTACAAATGGTAAACATGAAATCCAAACCATTTGAACACGGACATGAGTTTTCAATAACTTTGTAAATAAAAATAATGCCGCTTCCACCACTTTGCAATGCGCAAACGATGCATATAACTGAGAGATAGATAGATAGGCCTAGATAGATAGATATTTTATTGATCATTAGACACAATGTGCAATAGATCACGTCAAAAATTACAGATTGTTACATTAATAAATAATATAACTAGATCCTTACATACTAGCATAACACATGTAATATCACAGTTAACAAATGCAAAATAAAAAAATATAAATAATACAATGCAAGCAACATATACCGTAAATAAGACATGACCAATAAATAGCTACAAGACCAAACAATAAATACAAGATCCATTAAATCATATCACATGCACAATTTAAGCAATTTTGGCAGATCCTCAAAACACTAACATGCTCATATCACAGGCAAGAAATTCATCAATATTATAAAAGGGTCTATCAACAAGCCATTCATGCATTACTTTTTTAAAGCAGTCATAAGTTACATGCTGTGCTTTAACAGGAATCTTATTGAAAAATTTAATTCCCAAAGCTTCAAAAGAATTTAACGCCTTGCTTAGTCTAGTATAGGGCATAGCAATTGCTCTACAGTCCCTGGTATTATGGCAATGAACATGCATATTTAATGTAAAACTATCAAAATTCTTTTTTACATGCAACAGGCAGTGAAATATGTACAAGTTAACAACTGTTAAGACCTTTTCTTGTATAAATAGAGGTTTACAGTGTTCTCTAAACCCAGAAAGCCCCTGGAGCTCGATGCGCAAAACAAGCATCCCTTCTACCTGGCTCTCCGCATGATGCGCAAATGATGCACACCCGCACCTATTATTAAAGACTCCACTTTAAATTTCAACCCGCTATGTTCTATGGCAATTTTGAGGTGCTGTGTGGCGGAGCGGTTAACAAAATTTGCAAAACCGTTTCATAATGAGTACCAATGAAAAAAATTAAAGTCCTTTACAAATGGTAACCCTGCAGGGCTGTAGGCCCTACAATCTTTGAGATCCATTGTTTCCTTGATTCGCATTTAAAAATTGGCCACAAGGATAACATTATATTTTTTAAGCCTTTTGGGATAGAATCATAAAGAACTTTAAAAAATATATTTGAATTATCTTTTCTAAGTGAACACCTATTAGCAAAGAGTGACTATTACCAAAGAACACTATTTGGCCCATGCCAAATTTCAACTGCGTAAACTCTATAGTCATTTTGACATAAATTTTGAAGGCCTGTGGGGCGGAGCGGTGGAGCCCTGAAGGAATTTTGCAAAAGTGTTTCTTAGTGAGGACCTATGAACAAAGGAGAGTGTCATTTCAAATTTCAACCCCATAGGCCTCAAAGTAATTTTGAAGTCCTGTGTGGTGGAGCCCTTAAGAAGCTTTTCAAAAGCATTTTTGTTAATGAGCACCTTTGGGCAAAGTGGATCTCACATTACAAATGTCAACACCTTACATCATCAGGTTTTTCAGATTCATTGTTTCCTATATTTATATTATCATATATATATATATATATATATATATATATATATATATATATATATATATATATATATAGTATAAAATATATTAAAAATTTGCCTTAATAACATTAGATCAAAATCAAAATCCCGTGCTGGGGAGCCCTGATGGAATGTTGCGAAACCATTTCTTAGTGAGCACTTATGAGTAAAGATGTTCATGCCAAATTTCATCCCTCTATACCCTATGGTTATTGAGATTCTCTGATTTGTGAGTGGGTTATATTTGACAAATATATAGTATATTTATGTACAACACACCCATGGCAGCAAACCTACATCCTTTTGCCTATGGAGTCTATTGGGAAAAAACTGAACTCTGATCAAAAATTACTGAGTTCGCTGGTCTGTTGCGACAGGTGTGATATCGTCACCGCATCAACCGTACATACAACAACCGGGCAAGTGGCCGTAAATATTCATAAATTATAATACTGTATAAAAGACAGGGTTTTGTGACTAAAGATGGGTTATGAATGACCTGGAACTAGTCACAAGTAGTGAAAATTTACATCTGTGGGATAAACAAAACAATATTGGTAGGCATAAGTGTGTGAATATTCTTGAATGTTCTCTGGGGTGATAGGCCGAATTATAATCAATATGATTTTTATTTTCTAAAAATAGGCTTACCATATTTTTGTGTTTAAAAATGTATTAAAAGATATAAAGTTTGAGAAGTTTAACACTTATATAGCGATGTGAGTAAGGCAGCTAGTTGTATTGTAGGCCTAATTATTAAAATAAATAAATTTGTTTTGTGTACATGGGGCAAGCAAACTTATTTGTACTATCCTAAATAATTAAAATACTGTAAAAATGTTTAAGACTAATCGTAGTAAATGCATATAAAACAATGTGTATGACACAAATCCATTAAATTAAAAGTAACTACGAACTAAGTATTGCCTAACTATAAGAAAAGTGAGTTTTATATTTAGGTATTTTTTTTTTTTTTTTTTTTATTACGAGTGATTTTAGTTGTTTAGTTGTTGTTTTTGAAATCATTACAAAGTGGGATCAAATTTTTTGTGAATGTGACAATCCCTAATGCAAAATTTTTAATTTCTTCTTCGAATAGACACTTACGGGAGGTACGAGCGTACTCCTAGTTAATTACATCTTCCTACTCCATCGCAGAAGATTCAGTAAAGTCCACTGCTTCAGTGGAAGATCCATACCACCTCCTCCACAGAAACAGTTGGTTTTACTAAATCATTTCCGCACTGGCAATAGGAAGATGTAATTCCTACTCTATTGCAGAATCAATTGAGTAAAGTCAGTAAGGAAATGTAGGAAGTTTGTTTATAGTTGTGAAGATAGTTCTTTGTGGGACCATGACACACTTTAAAGGATAGCTGAGACTGAATACATCTACAGCCTTGACTATTACCTTAGCTGAATATTAATACTCATATCCTGTATTAAATATAGCCTGAGGTGTCAAATACTTTGTTGTGTCAAATAACACTGTACGTGTTTCAAACTAATTAACATTTTCAGCAGTCAGTTTATTAAAACTAAAAGCTCATTTTGTAATGGTTTGTAATTTGTAAAAAATTGCAAACCATTATAAAATGGGCTTTAGTTTTAATAAACGGGCTGCTGAAGATGAACCGTAATTCGTTCGAAACGCGTCCAGTGTGAATCAACAGAGTATTTGACACAACACGCTATTTAATATCTAAGTAATAATCTGCAACAGTATATGATACTGAATATATTAGGTATATCAATAAATTGATCCTTAAATGACTAAAAATGATTTGAAAATCTTAGTGAGTCATTTAAAATGGAACATTTTCCCAGTTTTAAAGAATTTCATTTTCAAAATTTTAATGATCTTGCGGGGGCAATTTCTAATACTTTTTCTTCTTGCATAGTTATAATATTAACTATGTTAAACGATATTGCAAATATCATGCTCTAGCTGTACAGTTGTACTTTGTGCTTTACCGCAGGAAGATAAATACAAAGTAGTTAAATGTTAAGTACTACATAAGGATATCATACACATCATGATTTGCTGCTAATTGAAAAATAAAGAAATGCAGAAAAAAATCTTTACAAAACATTTTGAATGTCTCACTTCAGAAAATTGATTGGAGAGATTGTTTATAAAATAAATTTTTTACTTTCCTAATCGGGGCAGATACAATTAGGTCAAAAAGTTTTCCATCCTGTGAGCTGGCTTTATAATGTATTCTTTTGAGATATATTAGATTCTTTAAATCTGTGCTTACTTATTTTGCTCACTCCAGTGGATATAGATGAACGGTCTTTGTTGAGAATAATTCTTATATATATATTTCAATTATTTTATTGTTTGGTATTTATTTATTACAACGTTGGCAATCCTATAAAACAGATTTAATATTACCAAGGTTAAGAATTACAAAGTGTTAAAAGTAAAACTCAAAGAATGGTATCTGTAAGAAGTAAAGCCAGTTTTTATTATTGTAAGCATATATTGTTTTGTTGAATGGGAGTATTTGTTCTACTGTTACTGTTAGATAATTTATATTTAATTGTTTATTGCTTGTTGTTGGGTTTTTGTAAATATTTATGTATGTTATTGCTCAAAATATTTATTAAATTAGTTTTAGACTTATTTGCTGTTAAGTTTAGTTAATTATTTAAATTGTAAATGCTGTATTTAAGAAAGCATGACAAATAGTAATCTTCAAATTTTTGTGAGAACTGACTGTAAGACATGAACTATTAAAAATGTTTGTTAAATTCAAGTAAAAGCTACAGACAAGCCTAAGTGAGGCTTTTGTAGCTATGTTTATATGAAATTTGTAATGTATATACTCTTGATGAATAAATAAATAATAAAATAAACAATGATTTAAATAATGTAACATATGGTAACAATGTTGTTGTGAGTGAAGATAAAAGAACGTGTCCATGTACAAAAAGTAAAAATGTTTAATTGTAAAAGTGAAGTTAATAAAACTTATATGTTATATGTTATCCACTGTGCGTTAATACTCATGTTTTTAGTTTCATTATTATTCTATTCTAACAGTCTTAACTATATTTATCCCTCTCATGATTTTAAACTAATCCAACCCCCGTAATCAACTCAATTGGACAAGGAATCACTCGATTTTGATATTTTTTTGAAAGAGCTGTCTGTTGATAAGCAGTGAATTAACAGAAGACTCCCATCAACCGACCACCTTGGTTCTAGACTGCGGTTGGATGATGAAGATTTGGCCAGTTAAACTCGTGTAATTATAGTGTTCTACAGGTTAAGTTCAATAATAAGTTGAAAATACACAATATTTTTCACTAAGATAAATCAGTCAAGAATCATTTAAGACTATGACACCAAAGCTTGACTGGGGGGAACAAGTATATATTAAACTTGATTTTGCAACACAGATTTTGCTGGCACTCAAACTCTACAAATTTAAGTATGTTTTCTGTGTATAAGCCAGTGATATTGAGTAAGCTTTTTATAGGCAACAGTAACGGCCCAAACCCTAGTCTTGTTAGGTTTGTTACAAAATTTTAAATTATTATTTGCATTCTATTTGCAAATTAAATTGAGGATTAATTCAAATTGTGCTCTAAACAACATAATTTTACATCAAAATGAAAATTTTTAAACTAAATAACAAGGAATCTATCAATCATATTTTTAATTTAATGCATTATACATACTGCTGAATTAGTATATTTAAACAATAAGAGGGAGCAATACTAAAGAGGATCACCTAATTTATTGATTCGTTTATCATCAGACTGTGATATATAATAATTTTGTTTCTCAATTGTATGATTCCCCAACAAGAAAAAATACGCAGTAATAATAAATAAATAAATAATAAGTAAAAATAATGACTGAATCAAGTCAACGATGTTATATCTGTTTTTAAAAGTACCTTAGAGTATTCAACAATCTTTAAAACAGTTTCTTAAATGTAACAATTTATTATTTATAATACATTTATAAATTTATAATACAAGGTTTAAATTTAAAGAAAACAAAACAACATTTTAGTATTGTAGAAAAATTAATTATTGATTAAGTATTAATGTGCATTAATAAATAAATAAGGTCTGTATTTTAGAGCAAAATTTAATCTTAAAAGATCAACTATTTTATAAATTAATCCACAATAGCCAGCCATCATTAATAGTTACTCTACTTTCTGTTAAAAATTTGTTATAATTTGATTTAATCCCAAACTAATTTTGTAAAAAAAATAGAATAAAATAAAAAGTAAAACTTAATAAATAAAAAAAAATAATTAAGATGATCTAGCAGATCGAAGAAATAAAAAAATCACAATACAAAATTATTAGGACCATTTCTGACTGCTAATACCATGAATAAACAACAATGCCAGTTAATATTTCTCGTTGCCAAGGAACGATCAGAACTTTTAAAGCAAAATTCAAGCAACACGAAATCTCAAATTCTCTACTAAATTACCAAAATCTTTGCTAACTTTTCAAATCCGAGGTAAATTTCAACCACCACCATGAGGAGTCTGACACTGGGTGCTGTTTTGGTTTTGATGGCGGTGTACATGAGTGTGAGTTCTCCGGTGGGGCAAGACCGCGCCGTGCACGAGGGCTTGGCGCAGGACCGGCGCAAAGACGCTTTGCAGGAAGAACCAACAACAACAGAGGCTCCTCATCCAGGAGAGTCAACTACAGGTGCACCTGGACCTGCACCTGGACCTGGACCTGAACCTACTCAGCCCCCCTCTCCCCACACCACCCCCAAGCACAAGAACAACACCGCGACCACCTCGCACCCGGCCATCTTCCTGGTGACTGCTCTCGCGACGGGACTTCTCGTCTGAACCATCATGTGACAAGTGCAAATTCCAAGTGATAGTCAACAAGCTCTGATCGTGTAACATGTCTAGAAATGGTTCAAGGAATAAATTGTTTTGTATGTAATACTTGTTCTTTTTTGTCTGAGTTAAAGTACTTAAACTGTTGGTGATTGGATAGTAGGCCTATTATGTGAGACCTGAAAAGTATAAATTATATTTACTTGAATGCAGCAGAGTTCAGCCAATAATTCGGAAAAAGAAAACAAAATTTATAAAATAATAAGGGTTAATCTTACTCCATAAACTTTAACTTTTAGGAGCTTGAATCTTTTTAAGTTTAAATTTAACTACAAAAGTATTAAGTTTATCTTCTTTGTGTCCTTTCGTATTATTCTTTTAGGATTTTTTTGGCAATTACAGTTACCAAAAATATTCAACTAGGTAGGAGTATATTACCAAATAATGTAACCAAATTAAAATCTTACAATAAATGTACTCTTTGTCCATTAAACGACAATAACATTCTTATATATTTAGGCCTATATAAATGTATATATTCCCACAAACAGCATGTTCTTTAATTTTCCTATTTATAATTTGAACAATCGGTATTTTTGGAACATACCGTAAAACCGGCTAATCCCGGACACTTTTTACCTATTTTTAGGTTATAGCTCCTTCCCTACGTGAATATCACCAATAAAGACATTACACATCGTAAATAGTGTGTATTATTGATTATATCCCTGCACCTCTTATTTAATTATGTTTCAAAATAAAATTTATAAAAAAAATTGTCCGGAATCACTTCCCAGAGTGTTGTAATGTCGGACGCCCATTTGAATAGCATTAAATCTCAAGAAATAGCCTCACCTGTCCGTATATGGACAGTGTTTTACACCTTTAAATGTCTTTGCAGCACTCAGTAAAAAAGTGGTTTCAAAGAAGTGCGATGGAAGGGGGAGGAGGGAATGAATACTCATACATTACATGTCATGTGTATAACACTGTAATTGATTAATTGTAAAAATATGACCTATAGCCTACATCAAAGACATTTAAACGTCAGGTAATTAAATTTAGGTATAGAAAAACTACTCTCATACATTACATGTTGTGTATACAACACTACGGTATAGTAATTAATTAATTGTGAAAAATGCCCTGTACATCAAAGACATTTAAAGATTAGGTAATGAAATGTATTGAAAAGTTACATGTACAATAGGAAAATTAACACACATTGCACCCATCACATTTATTTTCAAAAACAAATTAGTCCATACGGTCATTATTAAAATTAAATTTTGGAGCTTTTAAAACATTAGGCTTTTCTTTTGACATTTCCCAAAAGAAATCACAGTAAAAGATGGGTAGCAAAGACAGCAGTCACAACGTACGAAGTCACAATGACAACTGGCTACTCAGTTTAGGCGCGAATCTCGATTCGGCGGGAGCCAGCGCCAGCTGTTCAGAGAGGTAACGAGCAGGTGCGGCAGTCATGGCCGGCCGGATCAGAGTGTCCGAAACTTAATGGTACTATATAAAATGTAATTTTTTTATGTTGAAGACATATAAAACTGAAAGTTACATTGTTGTAAGCGCGATTAAATTCTGAATAAAAACATGCCAACACAAAAAAATCTGTATAAATTTACGAAAATTACATGTCTTAGTTAGACACAGATTTATTTTTTGAAAAAAAGTACAAGGTTGGTCAACCTGTAAAATAAAATATCAAACTCTCTCCTACGTACGTCAAACCAAAACAGTTGTTTTCTTTGCTTTCTTCTCTGCGTAACTATACAAAGAACACCTGATTAGTCCTACAGGTTAGTTCAGAAAAAAATATTTTATGAAAAATGTACGTATTGTCCGGGATCACCATCCCTGTCTGAGATTCGCCGATTTCACGTTAATATGTTCAGAATCAGAGGTTTTTCAGATTAGCGGGACTCTGCTGTATAACAAAACGCTCCATTCTCAAAGTATGTGTTGTCCTATTGACTTAAAGGTTTAAGTAAGAAGGGAAAGTGAAACGGCCCAAAGATGCAGTGTCACGTACATTTTTAAGAAAGGATATCAAGTAAAGTATGAAACCAATCATATGGTAAAGATGGAACATGCCGTGAAAGAGCTGTATTGGTAAGGAGAAGTGGGAAGAACAAAAGTAATCAACGATACTAGGGATGGCCTCCTGTATAAATAGCCTACAATATAACAGTCTGTTGTGGACAAAACAACTGGAGCAGCTGCAAAGACGGACCTACAAAAGGGTCTCAGAGCAAAGAAACCTTAAACTACTGGAGGTACTACTACAGTAGTATCTCTCAACATGGCCGACAAGGCCATGGTCGGGACAGCCAAAAGGTCGGATATAGGAAGGAGAAATAAATAAAAGGGGAAAACAATAATAAAATTGACATTAACAAAAATAGAACAATGCAAGATTATAGTCCAAGCACATCCCACATCGACAAGCATGGCTTAACTGACAATTCATGACACAAAACAAAGCACAGTGTAGATGAGACGCTCTTTCAAGTCTGGACAGGCTCGCCAACAGAGCGTGTTTGAATAATATATAGTCGGAGATTAGGTTTGGATCACTAGGTTCGGGAACAATGACTGTTCTCATAAACAGTCGTTGTTTGAAGGGTGGATATGAGAGGTCCTTCTGTATAGGATTCGCAACACAAGCTAACACATTGCTTCAAACCACCTAGAATGGATGGAGTAGGGGTGCCTAAAAAGAATCGGGCTTACTTAGTGTGTTAATCCTACAATATGAAACACGTGTCTGAAATATCTCAAAACCTAGCAAGTAGATTTTGTGTTAAGCTTGGATTTAAGAGTATTTTGGCCTAAAAATAAGTAAAAAAAAGCCTCAACCCCAAGAAAAATGACTTTCAGTCTCAAAAAGAGTTTCAAAATTGCAATTTTTCACAGTGGTCTTATGGATTGACATTTTGGTAATAAAATAACAACAAAAGGTATACAAAAATAAAAAGCACTTCTTTTAATCATTGGTTTTGAAAAAGATGTTAACTTTGAAAAGGTACAGTTACTTCTTGATGTAAATTAGCACCGATAATATGACAAAAGTAAATTAAAACCATTGTGCAAGGCTCAGTCAACCCCGTAATATTCACTGAACATGTCAATACTTCACCAAAAAGTGGAACAGATCCATCTTTCAAGTTATGTGACGAGACTTATAGACAGGTTCCCACTGAGGCAAAAAATAAAGAAATTGATAGTTACATCCACTTCAAAAAGGGTAAGGGTAACAGAGGACATGTTAGACTCAACAACAGTGGACTAAAGCCACATTTCTATACTGAAGGAGTTCGGTAGCCTGGACATGGCGCGATGTAGAATTTAATGATGAAAACTTTGACTTTGAGAAAACGTAACATGCTGTGTCTGCAATGATTGAAGACAGGTGAGGCTACAAATGGAGAGTTCATGTCTTGTGTGTTAAACATACAAGAGCCAGAAAGTTGAGAACATGGTCAGGAGTGTATAGGAGTTGAATCTGTACATCGAAGGTAGCACACGGTATTTCATTTGGGAAATTATGATGCACAGACATGCTAATGTTTCAAAAGAGGGCTAGAAATGGTGAGTCTTTATCCTAATATATAACCAAATCGCTTTAAAAGAAATCATATGTAGTACCCGGGTTGAAGGTAGGTATTAAAAGCTCTGCAAGCTAATATATTAATGTCGATATGCCAGCATTTAGGGCATGAAGGCAATGAGAGGGCTGACATTCTGCAAGAGCGTTGGTGTCTCAGAAGACCATCTCGTGGAACCAAAGCCCTTTTTGGAATTCCCAATTGCAAAGGACAGTGCAAAACCCAAGCCAGGGAGGAATTGTCAGTTGAGTTTGGAGGAACTACCGATAACTACCAGAAATCGGGTCCACAATGAAAATAAGAGTGGCTGTATAGCCTGTTGCGAGCTTTTTTTGATAACCAACAATCCGATAACTAAAACCAACATTTAAATTTTAGAAAAAAGAAAAAGAATTGACAGTTGGTTAACTGTGAGTCAGCAGCGGCAGTGAATCCGGCAGAACTGGAACTTGTTGATGTTGCTCACAATACAGACCAACCAACCTGAATGATGTGCATATTCCCTATGAGTCTACCTACCCGACACTGAAGATCATATGCCTCCTCACTTATATTTTTACCAGATGTAAGTAGAAAATTACTTTATGAACAGAACTCAAAATCTTCCAGTAGTGTAGTAAAATATATTAAATTATACAATGAAGCTAAGCACATAACAGTAGTAACAATTGTGGAAACATACAGTTTCATGATTTCTTGAAGGAAATGGTGAAATTTGGCATAAATTAGATAGGTAAAAATGTTATTTAATTAGGGGTGTGCGAGTACTCGAGTGGTCGAATAGTTGTGGTCGAATACTAGCACTATTCGGCTCGGCTCGAGGTTATGCCAAACTATTCGAGTGGTCGAGCTGAAAATAATTACAGAAGCAATAATTCCACAAAAGAAAAAGAGTTAAGAAGAAAACTCTGAACTAACAATTATTTGATTTATTAATTAATGGAAAAACGCAGAGAAACACGGCAATTATAATTGAGCTGTGTGATCGCAAACAGGGTTAGGGAGGCAAGACGATGGCAGGTGCGGGGCGGGGTTTGTTTACGACGCAATAGGACCACGCTAATGACCTTGACTGGTGGAGTCAACACACGCACACACGCACGCACTCTTACATGCACACACACACACACACACACACACACACACACACACACACACACACACACACTCTCACACACCCTCGCCCAAAGAAAGGTCCTACTGTATTAGTTTCCACTTCATTGTGTAATTATCGTTTTGATTCGTGTGCTGTTCAGTGACCCTTAGTAATTTTGGGTTATATTATGCAAAACAACACATTTCAAAATGCATTTGATTTGCATTCCAAGAAATGTTTTGATAAAGTTACATTAACATTTTATTTGACAAATTTATTAGACTAATTTGGTAACTAAACATTTAAAACAATTTATTGTTCTTAAATTTTTACCACTTAGACAAAAAGATGAACAATAACTTGTTTTTGTTTGCGTGCTCTTATCTTGAATAAATTATCCCAAGCGACCCTCCCCCTCACCCAGCGCCGGACCCTCTCCCCCCTTCACCTTACCCACCCATCCCAGCTGACAGATGCCAAACAATAGAACACCTGACCTTGGTTTTTTGTCCACATTGGACCCTTTTATTATTCCTTGTTCACTCAATTAGAAGATCTTTTAACCGTGGTTTTGGGTTATCCGGGATCCTTCAACCAGTCATTACCCCGGTTAATCGGGAGTTGACTGCGTTTTACTTTTTTCATTTAATGGCCAAAAAATGGCCTTTTGGGAAGATAAAAGATGGTATTTTTACAAAAAAAATTATAATTTTTTTTTTTTTTTTTTTTTTTTTTTTGCTGTCTGGGCTCGGCTCGGCTCGGCTCGAAACTCGAATATTTCATTACCAGCTCGGCTCGGCTCGGCTCGACCAGAAAATTCACTATTCGCACACCCCTATATTTAATGATATAAAATGTCAGCATATAATTTGTCTGAATGAATTTGTGAACTGAGAGTGCTAGCTGTTTTACAGATTCACTATCAATAGCAAGTAGTTAAGTAGTGTTTAATAAGTTTTTGGATTTGTTAAGTAACCCAGCTATGTATTGAGTGCAAAGAGAGTAGGAGAGTTGTAAAACCCAGCTCTCTTAAAAGAGCCTATCTGGGTGTCGTTTAGGCTGGCATGGAGTATGTAGTAACCTGGTGTGCATTCAATTTTCAATTGAGATGTGTTTATAAAATATTGATTATAAAGTTAGGATAGCCCAACTTTGGCGTTCCATAGACACTGTGTTCAGAAGTAATTTTGGAAAATACCTCATTTTGTTTGGAGCGCCTCAAAAGAAACATAAAGTTGTTTTAAATTAAATTGTGGTTACATCACATTTTTTATTATATCCCTTTTTGATTATAACCCTCTGTCAGTGACAAAACTGAGTTTTCCTCCGGGTGCTTTTATTTTTATAAAAAATATGCATTGTTGCCATTTTGGAAGTCGGAGCCGCAGAAGTCACAGTACCTCACAGGCATCTTTCCAGGAACCGATATGACCTCTTTACACTCACCAAAACCCCCCGCAGTACCCCTTCTATTGAGTTAAATGCTAAGTCGCATAACACGGAGGCTGCTTCCTTGTGTCACTGCTCGGGCCAATGCTCGTGCCAATTGCCAACTCCCGGAGTGTAGTTCTGTGTGTCATCTACGGTGTTGTTATTTTTGTTTTCATAGTTGTTTAAGTATTTTTATTGCATTAATTCAAACTTTTACTGATTATACATGGTTTTTTTACAAGTTTGCATTAGTAAATGTATAAAATTATTCTGCTTGTCTATTTTTTCAATACCTGGAGAAAAACTTCGTGAGTCACGTTTTGTGTTTTAAAATCAAAGACACCAATGAACTGTTAAAATGAGTATTTACAGGAGTGCCATTACTTGTGTCTAAAAAATCATAATTCTGATAGACTGCAGAGTAAAAAATAGCATAGTATTTGGGGAAAAGAGCAAGCAATAGAGTTTACGTCTTTTGTGAAAATAACTCATTATTTAAATAGAACAACTAAAAACTCTCTAAAGTTTCACCACCCTTACCTTACAACCCGCTTCTGATCCTTCTTCCTTGAAATCGTCAAATTTCATAACCTCAGCCATGATGAAGCCTTTCTCAAAATCCGTATGAATTTTACCAGCTGCTTGAGGAGCCTTGGTCCCTTTCTGAAATAATAACAATCTTTAGTTTTGTTCTCTTTTTACTCTAACAAGCGATTTACGTTGAATTTAAACCTAGGTATGAAACAGCCCGTTCTATGCATACAGTAAACTCCCCCTACTCCGGAATGTCAGGGCTTGACAGATGCCGGATTACAAAATATTCCGCATTACAGGATAAATGTCAGGAAAATGTGAATTCAAGAAAAATTATTAAATGTAGGTCTGTTAAAAATATGCTTTGCTATCTTACAGTGTAAAAACATTGCATAACATACGTAATGAAAAATACCATTCATGATTATGAAACTAAAATGAGAATTATGTGATTTCACCCGATGTTGGATGAATATGACTCGTCCCCCCCAAGCATTCCAAAGCGCTTTGTATGGCACAGTGTTGTCCTCTCGCGACTTCCAATCCCAAACAAACTTGAACAACCATTATTATTTTTATACCTATAAATAAAAATTTTATGTAAGTCATGCCAGATTAGAGGAAGTTGACTGTATTTTGAAAACCTAAAGACATGAACATGAAATACAAAACTGCAGACATATAGTGTTGCCCTGTATGTCCATTGCTATCCATTACAATTCTCTATCTAGTGTGGATTGGCACAATCTCAAAAAGGGCAGAAATATTTTAAGTGGATTTTTAGTCACTCCAACATCAGTTGTGTTGGCAAACATGCAAACATATATGGTTTTTTTAAACTGCCAATGAAATTTGGTTTTGAAACTCATCTACCATGCATGCCAAGAGGTTTTGACTTCAACTCAACGTCTATTAAGCCTTCACAGTCTCAAGAATGTTTTCAAGACAATCGATATGTTAAAGAATTTTTAATTAAAGCTGCCTTAAATGTAAGGTACTTAAACTTAGTTTCTTTTCACACAGAGCTCAAGAAACCAAAGGCAAGCCAAACTTTTTAGGTAGTGGCCCTTAGGATTTCCCCTCTAAAAATTCCTTCATACTCTTTTGGCAACACCAAAGACATTCATTGTTGCCAAAGATACTGATCTTGTTTTACAATACTGCTTAGCTTAGTGACCGTAGAATTCCATGTATTGTGATTATGATTGGGTAAAACATGTTAGTACTCTTGTCGCAGCAGACCTCCTTCAAACGAGAATAATACATAGAGTGAATTTCCAGTGGAATTTGAAAGTTTATTGTTTTGCCAAACGAATATTGAGACCCTTAGAGCATATATACGTTTTTCACACTGGTGATGTGTTATGCAACCATTACAAAGGTGCAGTTAATATGACACCTATAAAGTGAACATGGAAAACTTATGCTGTTTTTTTTTTTTTTTTTTTTTTTTTTTGGGGGGGGGGGGGATTCATTGGATATACAGTGATTTGATGCTACTCAGCATACAGGAGTTGGCATGAGTTTGTTTGTTAAAAGTTGTAAGATATTACCAGTCAAATTACCAGTCAACACATAAAAATAAATCCTAGGGCTCCAAAATTAACTCGTTTTAACCCAAACTTTGAGGTTTCCATGTTATAATTTAGCATAGTTAAAATAAAAATTTTGAAAAGTTCACTGTAAACAAAATACAGTAGAAGAACCCTAAATCATGCTTCATGGGACTGAATAGTAGGGCAAACAGCTAAAAGTTTGGTTGAAAGGATAATACCTGTAATGGCCATAAAAGTACTAAATACATAAATTTAACTGGTCATATTGATGTATCATTTAGAAAGTAACAGTCCCGATATTTTAGGTTTTTTGGCAATATATTGTTTGATCCCAAACCTTCGTGTTTACCAGTAATAAAAATCTCTTCAATTTATCATACACTACTAATCACAAATACTATTTTTTATATTTTATGCCATATAAGAAGCATATAATATCCTTGATGTAACCTGAGCATTCATTGGCAAACAATCTTTCCTAGAGGTTGGTTAGTGGTTCTAACATTTCATAAATATAATGGTGGTAAAATAGTCTAACTAAACATAAAAAAGTAACTGTGGTGAATTACCGGAATGGACCCTTAGGACCTCTTTTCAGGAGATTTTTTCATCTATACCTCTATACCTCTATGACATTACACCTACGATTTTACCTGAATAGTCCAAGCTTTGACTTCATCGTGTCCGGCCGTGAAGAAGTACTGCAACTGAAGTGCTTTGTAGCCCTGCACGATTATTTTATCCAGAGCACTGAAACAATGGTGATATTTGAACCGTTATGATGTAATGTGATCGAAAGTAAATCAATTCATGCTTGTCATTGTCACAAAACAATATTTTAGAAAAGTCAATTTAAAAAGTACAACCAAGCAATTTCTGACCACTAATACTTAAAATATAAGAAATCAAAACCAAAATTATATTTCTAAAAATTAAATTTCTAGAAACAATCAAGTCTTATCTAAGTGATAGGTTGTAGGTGGTGAGCATCAGAGGAGCTACATCAAGTGAAATTATATTTCTAAAAAAGTAAATTTCTAGAAACAATCAAGTCTTATCTAAGTGATAGGTTGCAGGTGGTGAGCATCAGAGGAGCTAGATCAAGTGCCATTGAAGTCAAACACGGAGTTCCCCAGGGCTCGTGTATTGGCCCGCTGCTTTTCGTATTGCTAGTTAACGACCTTGAGCTTGATGGTAATGCGCTCTTCTTTATGCAGACGACACTACCTTGTTTTCTTGTGGTGGGGATCTGCCGCAAATTGAAACTCACTAAACTCACGTGAGCTGTATACTGGAAGAAGCCAAGCTTTGGTTTGAGCTCAACCACCTTTAGCTTAACGAAAGCAAAACCCACACTCTTTTGTGTAGTCTTTGGACTTGACCTGAATGCAGGGAGTAAGAGAATGAGAGTGTCAAACTCCTGGGACTGAACATCGATCAGAGATTAAATTGGAATCACCACATTGATGAACTTGGTAAAAATTGTGCTGTTTTTGCTCCGTAAACTTAAGTTCTTGGTTACTCCTGTGTACCTAAGCACCACATATTTCACACTTTTTCATAGCCATCTAAGCTATGGAATACTCTTATGGGGTCACTCTCCGAACGTAGAAAGAATCCTACTCTTACAGAAGGCAGCAGTAAGGACCATAACAAACAGTGACAGGTTGGAACACTGTAAGCCTATTTTCCACCAACTGGGAATCCTTACTTTATACTAACACAGTTTATACTAACATCCTTACTTCATGTAAAGAGTGGTGCTGAATACCTGCACAACACAAGAGAGGCACATCATAATTACAACTTGAGAAATATAAGGAACATTGACATCCCACGTAGTAGGCTCAGTAAGACTGCAGAGAGCAACCCGGTTTTAGCAAAAAAAGATGTTCAACAGACTTCCACTAGACTTAAGAAATCTGGATCTGAAGTCCTTCAGGAATAAGTTAAATAAGTGGTTGGTTAAGAGAAGCTACTACAGTTTGGCAGAATTTTTCAATGATAGCCTGAGTAGTATTATGGATTAGCCGGCCGCCATTTTTAAACGCTATTGAACCCTGTTTTTTGTTGTTAAATTTTTATGTGGAAAGATGGCTATTATTAGCCTAGCATGGAGGAAGAAGCCAAAGCCATCACAGTAATTGGTCACGGTGTCCTATTCCAAATCACAAAATCTATACTATTTGACGTCCATAAACAAATAGTGGGTCATTTGTTTCCCCTATTTTTTTCAATTAAAATGAAATGTCAACCAATGATGTGAAATATGTTATTAAACTGTTACCATAACCACGTTTTGTAAGTAATTTATTTGTTTTTTGGGGACTACATTCTATTCAATGATTACCTTTCATGTGGACATGACAATGTAAGGCAAGAAAAGGTTTAATTGATGTCGTCTACTACTTCTCCTTGGAAAACAAAGTTTGAAATTCTTTTGGTCTACAGTAGTAGAAAATATGAAATATATCTTATATTTTAGTAGTATCTTATGAAATATTTTATCACTTTCCATTGTGAGCCAATTGATATATATTTTAACTTTTTAACAGTTTTTAGTTTTTTATAATTATTGCAGCTGATTTGGGTCGGATATTCAAACACTACAATGGGTCAGATGTAATTATATAACGTTCGCTATAAAACAAACCAGAACAGCCACCGGAGGTGTCAACGTGTGCGCGGCCATAACCGATCAACCCGAATGGCGAGACGAGCACAACCGTTTGAATAATGGCTTGGCCGTTAAGCGGACTGTTTCTGCGAATCAATCAGGGCTGGCAATCTGCATCATGGATGACAGACATTAGCAGTCGAATGACACGCAATTAAACCTTTTATTAGTGAATGGTCAGTGAGCAAATTTCATTAGTTATTTCCAACTGTGGCAGGGCCATTACGATTGAGAGTCGACCTTGGCGCCGAAGCCATTATGACAATCATCCTAATGGCCTGACAGAAAAACAATAATGGCCCATAGCGGAGCCTGGGATACACCTTATCCATCTGTGCGCAGTTTGGTCCACGCTGCGTTCAACTCTCGATGTATCAAATGGATGTTCATTTAAATAAGTCTCCCACTGACAAAATTTAAGTTTTCCATGAATTTATACGATAATCAGTGATTCTGTAAATCATTTTACTTTAACAGAGAGAAACAATATTAAATTAACTAAACAAATTGAAAAAAAAAAATATAAATAATCAGGACAAACCCAGTGAATTATTATTATTAACTTTACGGGATATAGTTTTAACGTTTTCTGACATGGATGAACTCTTAGGTAAAAGATTCATTTCTACCCATTTTTGTTCAAGAAAATTAAGGAAAAATTTAATAATTTATTGTGGCGTAAAACTAGCCAATACTTACAATGCTATGATTCATAAGGTTCATTGCGTGATTGACTGATTGTGTGATTGACAAAGTATTTACTGTACATGCATTATCCCTCAAAATATCAATATATTGGAAATGGGACAAAACATGGTCTACTGTCTGTGTTTTAAATAAACTTAACACTTAAAACTTAAAACTAAAAAATTCAATGATTTAAGTAGATTGAAAAATTAACACTTAAAGCCAAAGAGGGGCAGGGGCGATGAGCAGGGGGCGGGAGGGGGAGGGGCGGGGAGGGCTGCGGGCCCCAAAACCCATCATTACCCGGGGCAGGGTCATTACGACAGGCCCAAACAATTTGTGCGACCATTTTGTCATTGGTCGGAATTACTCGGGCCCGCGCCGGCCGATTACAGTCCCACAGACCGAATCGATGTAATTGAAACGATCCCGATCGATGCCACAGAAATCCTGACCGCTGAGGAATCCAAACACATCGGGATGGGTCATGAATCAGAATCACAGAATAAAATTTCAGATGTAGTCATACAATCACAAAAGTTTTTTAAGTAAATGGTTTTAATATGTTTTACCAAACAAAAAAAGACAGGTAAAGCAAAAAGTTATTTTCAATTTTTCAATGTTGGTGATGACAGAAAAAATTACACAGTGTGGCAATCCTTATGCTTTAAACAGTTAAGGTGGCTTAAACCGTTGAAGCCAACTGATTGTATTTTGCACTAGAATGAATGAATGTATGTATGAGTTCTAGTTTAAAATGGAATTTATGAATTATTTGTAAAATAAATAATATGTAAAGCATAGTTGTTCAACTAACAGTTAAGTTCACAAAGGATCTTGATTGTGGAAATCCGGTCTGTAAAGTGTTCTAATTCATATAACCCTCACCTTGATGTGTTGTTGTCCTGCAAGAACTTTTCTCTCTCTACTGGGTCCATGTCAGCCAATTTGTTCTCAAACACGCCAGAGAACGGGATCATCGTCGAGCCCGGATCATTCTTGTCAACCCATTCTTTGATCTTGGCCAGCCTGAGGTACAAAACAAATATACAAATTGATTAGGATTGTTATGATATTTTATATAAAGTTAGCAATAAGTATTATTAAAGAAAAATATAAATATGTTTAAGACCTGATACTGTACACATTATGCTGTTTTAAATGTCAACTGAATTGAATCTAAAAGTTTTTAAAGCTAATCATTGTCATCTGCCTACAAAGAAGTTTGAACGAGCAAAATTTTTGCGGAATTTCGGCCTGATTGGTACAAGTAACAGTCACACGTATCCATTTCGTTTGCTTAAGAGTCATCTTCACCCCTGTGCCAGTAGCCCATTGTTGCGCAGTTAGCAATGTTAACCATACGGGTTTTAAGCTAAAACATGGTATTTTATTCCCCTGTTTCGGGCGCCATTTTTCAACCGAATTTCTTTAAACTTCGCAAGTGTTTAGTTGAATAGTTATATTAGGCTCCTCATACCTCGAAATTTTGAAAATTTAACAAATATTACTCTGTGTGACGTTGCAAAATAACTCGATTTTCCTTAGTAATATTTGTTAAATTTTCAAAATTTCGAGGTAAGAGGGGCCTAATATAACTATTCAACTAAACACTTACCAAGTTTAAAGAAAATCGGTTGAAAAACGGCGCTCGAAACAGGGGAATAAAATACCAAGTTTTGCATTATAAGCCGTATGGTCAACATTGCTGACTGCGCAACAATGGGCTACTTGCACAGGGGTGAAGATGACTCAAGTAAAAAATTATTTGGAAAAAAGGAACAAAAAATGTGGACAAAAAAGTTTTACTATTTTAGACTTTTCCATTAGTCTAATTTGTTTTAACTAAATATAAAAAGGTTATTTATTAATGATTTAACAGAAAATACGTTTCTAAATAAAATATACTATAAAATGAATTTTATAAAGCCTTCACATCAGGCATTTTATTGGTGCATGTGTTGAAATAAAAGTGTATTTAAAATTTACACTTTTAAAACATCAAGTACAAAACAGAAAAAAACTCTATTTTAAATAAGCACAAAAAACATAGTTTAATAGTTTGTAATATTCTAAGGAATATAAATTGAGAGAGGTATATGCAATGCTTGCTGGTGCCATAAAAATAGTTTTGTCGGTAGAACTTCTCACATTGGAAGTTGCAAAACAAACCCAACATTATTACAGTTTTAGTTTATTTAGTGTTGTCATCTAAAGTGATGGGCTATGAGCCCATTAATGTCACAATAGCTGACATTTCACACACCTTTATTTATTTTTTTTTTAATTTCGTTTGTTTATATGAATAAAATAGCTACTAACAAAAAAATTTTAATAACTCAAATCGGCTGAGAAGCTGTCATACACCTGTCATAAAAAATACACTATCTCCACTTGAATATTTCCATATCAATAATTAACTGATTTAGGCTATAACTAGAACAATTAGGTCTAAAAGTATAAAAAGATTTAAAGATAAAATAAAAACAACATATT
Source organism: Neoaliturus tenellus (assembly GCA_030545055.2). Lineage (NCBI taxonomy): Eukaryota > Metazoa > Arthropoda > Insecta > Hemiptera > Cicadellidae > Neoaliturus > Neoaliturus tenellus. The sequence continues at coordinate 184,896,061 of CM061534.1, read as the reverse complement.
CAGAATACTTATTTTGTTTAGATAACTTCAAGTAACTTTTACCATGGGGTGACCAACGAATTCAGACTATCAGAGATGAGTTCTGACCTGTGAATTGATACAAATTAAAGCAAAAAATACTCACTGTTTATTAAGTTAAAAATCAATAGCGATGATGGAGAGAAAATATGTCACGATGCACAACAGGAAAATGTTTTCCAACATGATAAACAATTTTGAATAAATCATGCTAGTATTTTATTTATACTATAAACAAAAACGAAGAAAAACTAATAAAAACAGCCGTTCACAACCCAAAATCTTTATAGAGATGATTTTCAACTTACGGTCAGTACCTAATGGAGACATGTTCAACTGCATGGTGGATAAAAAAAAAATAAATAAAATCCAAATATCCAAAGACAATCCAAAATTGAACCAATTTAAAAGGGAAAAAATACCACAAACTTAACCAACTATACCATATTATGAAAAACTCTGTGAATATCTATATATATAATACGTGATGCCCTTTTTTTGTTAACACTACTCCTCCCTTATTTCTGGATCAATTTTGAAGTTTGAGGTGTCAAAAAAATGGTCTCAGTTCGTAGTTTTACAATAAGGTTTTAGATTTTTGATATTTTAATTCTGAAGCCCACGGGAAGCCTTCAAAGTTCATTTTTTCTCCATAAGATTAACATGGGGAACAATTTATATTGAATTGGAAAATAAAACAGCTGTTGATAGTAAAACAAACAAACACATGTTAATAGCTAAATAGAAGAAATTGAACTATCAATTGTATACAAATTGTAAATTTCATACTTTAATATGAGGAGTGACTTTTGTGATGTTTGAACTTTTTCTGAAAATGTAGCGGGTAGATTTTAGTTGAACTTTTTATTTACGTGTATTTGGGCACAAAAATAGGTTAAGTAACTTAACCCTAGACTAATTAATTTCTCTGTACGAAAGCAAGTTTGTAAATTGAGATTTATGACGTGGGTATTATTTAGGTTGTCCGTTTGGTATTGAAACAATAACAAAACTCAACAAATATTAAAATAAAACACTAAATTTGTGTGCATGGGTTTTCAAACTGTTATGAACTATAGGAAAAGGGATAGGTTATCGGTGTAATAACCTGTTTGTAACCTATGATACTACAACAAAATTAATGCAGAGTGCTACACATATTAAACACAAGTTTAAAAAGAGACAAAATTTCAAATTTTAACCTCCATTATAAATAACAATCTTATTAGAAAAATAGTTTGTGCAAAGAAAATTTTTAACCAAAATATAAATATCGCCTTATAAAAACAAAATGGACCACACCCAAAAAGCCGTAGATTATTTTTTCTTAATTTTTGTGATTTTTTATTTAAATTGTTTAATTCCATGGAAAATTAAGTTAAAGAGGATTTAGTTCTTTAAAAATAGTGATGTGGACTCATTCACTATGTCGACGACTACCTCAAACGGTACTACAAAAACACCCGCAATGATTGTTGCATAACTCAATGGGGATGAGCTGTAATGAAATGTTTATTATTCTGTTGTCATTTATGTTTTATGTTTGCTGAACAATCTAGATCTAGAATATGTGAATTTATTTTAAATTTTATAAGAGTGTTTAGACAGGGGCCTAAAGAGATCCCGGCATAAGAACAACCACGTAATCTCAACACTGTCACAATGGGAAGTTGGAGAATTAAGTAGTGATGAAGATCGATTAACAATGTAAAAGATCCTACTATCTTTAACAAACAAAAGCTCTCTTCGGAGCCATTCATAGTTCACTATCGGCCTATGGTTACCGGCAGGTTGGCATATTAACCATAAAACACCAGAATTAAGACCTACTTCAAATTAAGAAGTAGGTCGAATTAGGTTGAAGTAGGAGAATTAAATAGTGATGAAGATCGATTGATGAAACACCAATATGGTGTTATCTGATTTTTACTATAGTTTAACTTTTATTTCGAAAGTAACTCGGTTCATTACCATGCTGGAGCAAGGTTTGATCACCCGGTACCTACTCTAATATGCAGCGCATAGCGCTGCACGGGCCCCCTAGTCTAACTGAATATCTAACAGTGAAGTTCATAACAAAAGAAGTCTACCATACATGAAACACAACTAGGGCACAACCTCTACCAAACCTGTACCCCGAGCAAATGAAACTGAAGCCTTAACTCTTCAGCAATTAAGGCAATAAGAAATTATAATATTGGCAAATTCCATGCAAGAATATTATAATACAAAAAGAAAATGTTAAGAATACATTTCAAATTAGAATTAAGATGATGTACATGCTGATAATTTCAAATAATTGCCTGCTAATAAAGAGATTAATTTAATTTGATTGTTTCACAAATATTCTTAACTCTTGCAAAGGTAAGAAGAGAGGAATCATTGAATTTTTTTTATTGCAGCGAAAATATCAGCTTTAAAAAATATAAACAACATAAAAGGCTAAAAAACCTTCAGAGAGATGATAAACGTTAACAGTGAAAAACATAAAACACAAGAATCATAAATTCCTCTTAGATGAACAGTGTTTTTGAAAGATATTCTTCCACGTAAATGTTTCCAAAAAGGATCAGTTGAACACATTTAATTTTTGTTGACAAATATCTTTGAAATGACGATGCCATCCGTATTTCAATCCAAGTATGAATGAAAGATAAGTGCTTCATGATTGTACGATTACTTATGTAGCTTGATGATCAACAATGTTAAGTCAACAAGAGCTAGCCATACAGTACTTTCAAGATCTGCTATTGATGTTGGGTTAGGTTTCAGATTATGTTGACATTCCAAATAATTGGCAGCCAAAACAGGAAATAGCAAGTGTCTACTCCATGGAACAACACCAAGATGGATAAGCCTGGTTTAACAACACGGTAATAATAACAAAATTTCACTTAAAGTTAGTTGTAAAATGAGTTCTATTACTTTAAAAACTTGCAATTCAACAACTAAGTTTAGTATTTACATAATACTATTTAAAAAATAATTTTCACTTGCAAAAGCTTTTCTCAACCTAAAAAAATGAATTCTGTTAATAAAGGATTTAATAACACAATCCACTTGGGAGAGGTTTAAAATTTTCATTCATCTTATATGGATGAGTTATTGTGTCTATAATTTTAGGCCTAATAAGTTTTTAAACTATTAAGCCTTTGTCAAAGTACAGAGTAGTAGTAATTATTTATCCAATGGTGTTGGGCATGTATCATTTAGACAAGGTTGACAATGTTGATTGCTTGTATTTGAGCTTACATTTGTAGGGACTTAAAACTTGCACCAAATTTTAAGAATTTCAATGTGATTTTAAAAATATTGCTACTGAGACTCAAAATCGAAAATTGCTGAAAAGAGGTATCTTTTTGCTTTTCACCTTACATCTCATTAACAGTTAAAAAAAGATTAACAATTTTGCTGATGGCTTTATTTTGAAACATTCATGAATCCATTACAACAAATTGAAATCAAACTGATTTACCTTGGCAAAAAAATTAACATGTACATTTTTATTCATGTAGCTTTGATCACCTTTTTCATGTCAAGATCTTACATAGTGTATCATTTTGATTCTAAAGCCTAATCAATAACTTATAAAATCTATTCTAAGAACTAAAAAACTATACTTTTATTTTCTTATCAAGTATATCAAATTATTAGTCGAATTATTAAAATTTTTACCATTTATTCTTTTTCCTAATGTAGTCCTTCTCAGAAAGATTAATTAAATAGATTCCAGGTTTAGTCGTCAAAAACATGTGTTTATTGAGAAATTCTATCTGAAAACAAACAAAATATTCATTAAAAAGTAAAAAATGAAACTACAAGGGCTATTCAGAAAGGAAGGAAGGATTAAGAACATAAAAAAACTAAGTACAAGAAATAAATTTTATTGTATACAGTTTGAAGAGCAACTAAAATACTACTTTTCTACATAGTCCCCTATGAGATTAAGGCATTTGTCGTAAGGGTGAACAAGCTTTGCGATTCCCTCTCAAAATCTGCCACCTTTCAACGCGCTATTCAAAATCCGTAACAACCTGTTCAAAATTTCAACCTGTTCAAAAACCGTAACAATATCAAACAGCAAATTTCGTGAAACTTGAGGGAAAGATAATGAAAGCTCCGTTATGGTAAAGCGGCGGTTTTCACGGATCTTCTAGTCAACTTTAGTGGCCAGTTTGTCAGTCTCAATTCTCAGGCATCCACTCTTCTTCTCATCATGAGCATTGGTTTGGCCATTTCTAAACTGAAAACACCACTCACACGCAGAACTTTCATTTATGACATTTTTCCTACACACATCGCACACTTGTCAATAAATCGCTACCGGTTTTAAGTTTTTTGCCAACAAAATCCGTATTACCGATCACACTTTGCAACTGGGAGGATTTTGCATAGGAGCGACCATTTTGAATTTAAATATAAAGAAAACGGGCAGCGCGAAGATGCTCCTAGTGTCACGGCTGGATAGCCACTGAGACGCCCCGCACGCTCTCATACCCTAATATAGGCGATACGCGCTCGCCTAGAACCGTAAGACGGAAACATTCCTTACTTTCTGAATAGCCCTCGTATAATATGAGAATAAAATTATAAATTAATAAATCAATAAACTACTCTTTGTTGTTATAAGATTAATTAATTTTTCCTATGTAAAGCAAACAGTTATTCTACTATAGTTATTAGTAAAATAAGGTTCCCAATGGTTTTTTTAAATTATCAGCATAATTTATTTTCTTCTTTAAATGTGTTGCCAACCTTTTAAGGAATTACGTAACCTCCTCCTAGATTTCGACAGTCTCCCACTTTGGTGGTTCTGAACAATCTGGGTTTTCTTGGTGTTAACACCAAATAACAGCCAGCGTATATTGTTGTTCAAGGTGGCATAAAGTTGACCAACAACAAAGAGGGTTGTCATGACTTTCCCAGCAGACTGAGTTTGTTTAAACCTCTTAGACTTTGGTAAAAATAAGTGATGCTATTTGATTGATTTTCGGCAAGAGATTTGGTTTTGGGAGTGAAATGATGCACCCATGTTTCATCGCCCATAGCAAATGAGTCTTAAAAAATCCTCCTTGTTTACAGCACATATGCTAAAAAACTGATTGGCACACTCGGGGCGTTTTGTTTATGGTTTTTCTGTCATCTTTCTTGGCACTCATTGGGGAAGCACTTTGTGATATCAAAGCTTTTCAGTCAAATTTTGTGAATTGAGGGGCTGGAAAACTCAGGAACGTGAAGAGAATGCATTTGTAATTTAACTAACTCAAGTCAAGTGAATGTCTAAAGAATCCCTTTCTTGATTAAAAAGCATAATTCAGGGCAGATTTCATTATGGCGGTAAGGGCGATAGGGAGCTCCATTTTGAATGGCTGTTAGGCCCGGGCTCAATGGTGTAGGGAAAGTGAAGAGTTTTATAACATAGCAAGCATACCATTGCAAGGTTCAGTAGGGAGAGTGAAGAGTTTATTCCATCGCCTGTTATTCCAGATTTTGCCTGATTTATCTCTTAATCAAGGTTCAGGAACCTTATTTTACTAAATTTACCAAAATCAGTCAGGGTATCTCATTGGTGTCATGGCTGTTTTGGACTGAAATTCAAGAGGTTATGCATCCTGTTTTTAGGATAACCATGTAGGGAATTAGATAGCTTTCAAGTGATTAGTACAATGTGAGAAAGTAAGAGTTTTGTTTTACTGAAGCATTTCATAAAGAGTTTTGTTGTGCTTGATAAGAGTATCTTTGGTTGTTCAGTTTAATAAACAGAGCACTGCAGTGGTGCTTGAATAAAACAGAATTTATTTTCTGGATACGTGCATGAATTATAGAATTTTACAGAACTAGTATACATGTTGCTCGAAATCGAGCAATTTATTTTAATACAATACAAATGTTACTTTTTAGCTTTAAATCAATGACATCCGACCAATCCCATATTGTGAATCTCTTTAATCACCAAAACTAAACGTATTTACAGCTGATTATTAACAGACGTTTAAAATGCTTTATTCAATCCCAATGTTATTTAAATGGGAAATTTTGAGATTTCAATGGTGGATAGCAACATTATTTTCAGTCCGATTCTCATCAGTTTTTGGCGGAAACAACTACAGACCAAGCTCTATCCAACAGCACCAAAAACTTGAAAATCGGTTGAAAATTGTAAAAGGAGTTCTCAAGACAAAAAAACCCTTAGCGTATTAAATAAGTATAGATTTATACAACTGGTACAATGTAAGGTAAGATAGTTGCAAATCAATTTTTGTCAAACTTCACATGGTTTGAAGTAAAATCCAGTACGGGTACATGTTTTCTAACTATTAAGTAACATATTCCTAACTTCTTAATGAAACCAGTATTTCTATATTATTCCCTGATTCCTTCAATGTATGTACTGCCCTAAATTCTATTTTCTGTTTTAAAAATATTAATGACTTAAATTATGCAGAAATCATACAAACCTCCAAGGCATTCCAGTCATTAAACCTTAACTGCTTCTTGTCATCGTCCAATATATGTTTGACCTTAACCATAAAATCCTGAAAAACAAAGAGAGAAAATAATTTTTTAATATAAAAAGGGTTATATGTTAGATTAATTAGATTCATTTTTGTGTTCTTTAGACTAAGTATGATTCTGATTTTTCTCTAAAACAAATCAAGGTGCCAATCAAGTTTAGTTAAAAACTGACAAATGAAATAAAATTTGGCTTAACAGGTTACAGAAAAAAATAGATCCCATGTTAACAAAATCCCATATTATTTTTATGGGAAATCAAGAAAACCCCCTTTTTTGTTTATATATATATAACTTGGCATTTTGGTCATAACTTGATCAAATTTTGTATGTATGTACATTCACTAGGTTTAGTATTTTTATATTTACTTACAATACCCTTTTGGCGGCAAACTTACGTCCTCGTTCTCATGGAGTGTATGGGGAAAATAAAAAAATAGCTTATTTTGTTGGAAATTTGCTGAGTATGCAGGTCTGAGGACAGGTATTATTTATGTTTGAAGCAGTTCTATATGCAAAAGCCAACTACCTTATACAGCCTCATTCTCATTGATGTTTCACTAGAAACCATAATGTAAATCATGCAACCCAACAGAGTCTAAAATTGTTTAAGTCAAAACCTAGTTATACCGGCACAAAGGGTTTTCGAAGCAATCTAGATAAATTGAAGAAATTTACGACTTTAACAAATTTAAGAAAGAACTGAAAGAACATCTCTTTGAAATGTCATATTATGAACTACCCGAGTTATCCTAATTTTACATTTGCCAGAACCTATCTAGACACTACCCACTTAACCCTAACCTAACCACCTGGTTGGACAACACCATCTTCGGCTGCAATTTGAATCCTATGCCTAATCTCTATGGGACGTACTAAGGAGGTAACAGGTATCGAGTCACAAAAGCTAGGTAGAGGTGACTGCTCAGGTTAGTCTATGAAGTATCACCTCCCGGGATCAAACCGGAGAACGTTGGCTTGTTAGGCCAGAACTTTACCACTGAGCTTCTGTTCTTGTTCATGGATTAATTTGTCAACAAGAGGTATTTTTAAGAGTATTTCATCCTGGAGTATGTGGAAGGATTGCACGTTTAATGGTAGAGATCTAAATTTTAGAACACAATACGACATATACCAAGACTTAAATTTAGAAAGGAGGATATCTTAAATTTTCCTTGATTAAAAAGATTTTAAAAGGGTTTTCAAAATTCTTACCATATTTTTTAAATTACATAATTTTGAGTTACAAATCTTACAAGAGCTTTAAAAATTGAACAATTTTGCTCTTTTAACCATTAAAAATTATCTTGAATCGTTGCAGAGAAAATTCAAAAAGAAAATCTGATCTGATACGATTATATAGATATTTGTTCCAATGCGTTATATTGATTTTTTTTTAGATTTTTATTCTATATCATATTGTTTATTCTTCTGAGGTGTAAAAATTATGTGATTTAAAAAATTAATGGTAAAAAAGGTGAAAAGCCCATTTAAAACCCAATAAAACCCTGTACAACGAAAATCTGAGATTGCCTTAGATCTAAACTTACCTTTATATATTTAGAGTTCCAAATTTCAGATTTCTATCATCAAATTTACAATCCTTCCAGTAATTGCCACATATCTTCGGACTATCAAGCTTATACACTCACGTATTCCGGCTTGAGTTTCTTGTCGTTGCCGCGCACCACCGTCCGCTCCAGCTTCTCCAGGTTCTGTTCCGTGTACTCCATGTCCTTGAGCCTGAGCTCGTCCATGATGATCTCCAGATCTCTCACGGGGTTCACCTCCCCCTCCACGTGTGTGACATCGTCATCGTCGAACGCCCCTGTGGAGTAATGCGACGTTAGAGGGTATTCTAGGACTTTGAACAGTTTTGATTTCATCTTCTTAAAGAGAAATTACAATTAGAGAAATTGTAGTGAAATAAAAAAAATGAAATGCAGTAATTGAGGTTTTTAGCACCAAGGATAGAGTTACTAGACCTTGACAATATTATGCCAAATGCTAGTGAAATACACGTTTTATCAATATACAGGGGATTAATGACATATTTAAAAATTGTTTAAAGTCCTTTCTAAGTAGGAATACAGTTGGTTTTATTTACTTTTCATAAAAAGTAGATCTACAACAATTAAAATATTTAGAAAAAGTATGTAAAGCAAATATTGAATTCATAAAAAAAATTAAATCAATGAACGGTAAAAAAGATTATAATATGCATAAAATTAAACAATGATACAATATTATAATGACTATAGATATTCATGTATCAAATAATGTGAAATCAGAAGAATATTCTCAGAGTGCTAATATCACATTCAAAGAAATCATCAACAACGTGAAAATTTTATTTCTTAACTAATAATATTTTTAAACCTCTTTTAGTTTAGTAATAGACCTACCATGTCACAAAAAACTGAACAACTTTGAAGCTTAATAAAATTTGTTAAGGCCTAACATACATAATATTTTAAACCGCCATATAATAGAGAAACTATAAATTTTGTTTAACATGATTTGTATGCATCAGGTGAACTATTATTATAGCTCAAGTCTTGAAAATTAATAAAAAGGTTAGGAAGGTGACATGAATGTGCAAGAAACCCCCAGTTTTTTTAATAGTACTTTGAAATAAAATCTGATAGTTATATGCAATGAAGGTTTAAAACAAGCTATGGTCGACATATTCTATCAAGGAACATAATCCGATCTTAGTACAATAAGTTTAAATTGAATTTAAGAATAAAACACCTGAAAGGTGACGGCAGGCCTACTTTCCCGGTGTATAAAAAGATGGATTGGACATGGCCGTTCAATGTACTGACCCACATGGTCACCGGACCTAGCAAACTCAAATTTTTTTCATTTTTGCAATGTTTGAGAATTGAGACTGAGAATCAACTCAACCTTTTGTAATCACTGATGAAATAGAACTTGAGAATAGAATGAAAGTGTGTTCACAGTGAAGGAGTCCATTGACTATCGAACATACTCGACCCGACGTCAGACACAACGTTGGGCCAGACGTTGGAGCCAACAGCGCGTTCAACATGTTCAACAGTCTGTTGGATGCTCAGTCGTATGGTGTGTTGGGACCGGCAGTGGTTTAACCCAATTTGTCAGGTCCCACATCGGGACTGACAATGGGCCCGACGTCGGGTCGAGCATGGTCGATAGTATGTGGACCCTTTAATGTTGAAATTTTTAAATAAAATTTTTATCCAGAAATACTTTTGGTTATGAGGTTATGAAAAGTTTTCTACACCTCTTAGTAAAATTTTTACACAACAAAGTTGTTGAGTTAGTTATTTTTGGAACAAGATGTATTTTCGTATGTCTAAAAGATGTTTTTGAAATAATAATCTTTGTGAAATATAATATCAATCTTTTGGGAAAACTCTTTGGGTTTATAATGTATGATTTTGGGCAATTTTTAGACTTTTGGTTTACTGCTGAAATTATTTAAGAATCAGGCGAATCTTAAAATTACAAATAAGCTTTGACCGTAAAAGGTTAATGATAGCAAAAAATCTATAAAAAAGTTTGGCACAAGTCAAAATAGCAGAAGGTTTGGGACAGAATGACTGAATGAATGAGACCCAGTACCCAGGTAATTGTGGGGTAGGGACAGACTGACTATATCACCCAGGTAGCCTACTGTCTAGACTTGGTGAATTAAAACAGCATTAGGCCTCCCTGCCATTTGAACTGCACATTTTTTGTGTCCAGCCAAAGGTGTTATTTGATGTGGATCAGGTGGAATTACATTCATAGCCAAAACAGTGAGTGTAATGAATTCTTTTCCATTCATTTTTTTCAGACTCCTTTATAAAAATAGTGAAAAAGTAAGATGTTTATTGTAAATTCAGAATTAATAATTTAACATTACTCTAAAGTGAAATATTTCATGATTTTAATTTATTATTTTACTAACATTGATTGAGATTTTAATTTTTAAATAAAATAGCATAGATGATCAAGATTTGTCATAAAACATTATTTTAAATTTAACTCTTTTCTGTGTCAAGACTGAATTTTACATATGAAATCAAATTAAACACATTTAACAACTAGGAGTACCTGGGCCACATTAATTAGATTGGATTGACATTTGAGTAGTTTGATTGCTTTAATTTATCTTTTAACAAGTTCTTTGGTTATCATTTTATGTTTCAGAATGAACAGTTGATTTTTTATCAATTCAATACTAAATATTCTCCGTATTAATCTTACAACACAAACAAACTTGAAAGACTGTCTGTGCTCTTCAGAAGAGAAATATCTAAAATGTAAAACATCATTGAACAACTACCTACTGAAAGGAATTGTTTAAAATTTCTCATATAGATGTTAATCAGGTACAAAAAATGTGTAACTTTTTCAGTAACATATTTTTTGTCAATTACAAAAATAAGATAATTTTACAAATTTTTAATCATTCTAATTAAGGACACCTTGTTTAATGAAGATTTCTCTTTCAAAAAGTATTTTAATAAAAGTTTGGTTTAAGTTGAATATAGAGTGGTGTTCCACTTTTACATATAACAAAATTTTACCTAAATTAAAACGTTTAAAACACATTTGTGACCCTTGGAACCTACTTTGGGGCAACAACTACCCCACATTCTCACACCTGTTATTGTAAGAATTGAGAGAAATGGGGCAAATTAAATCACCGAGTTTCCCATGGAAGCAGGAAGCAGCCCATCACCCAGGTGTGAGCCCGACGGAGGTTTGTGGCCACCTCGCATGTTGCCTGAGGCCATCATGCAAACTCTACTTTTGACTCCATCCTTTCAAAATTCAGATTGAAACCATTCATGGTTTTGGTTGCTTGTGTCGGTCTTTTTTAAATATACTTTCACCTTGACCGCATCCCTTTTCAACAGAGTTCATCCAACCCGGTTTTGTCACTCTGTGGTTTACATAATTAAATATGGTCAACGGAGTTGTAGTTGTAGGTGGTTAAACGAAGAATTGATTTGCCATTGTAAAATGCACACGTCATTTTTCTTTCTATTAGCAACGCCTAATTTGAGTTTACCATAGAAGCCCTCAAATCTGGACTCCTCAGGACTGGACTACCGGCGGATTTCAAAATGGCCGGATTAACATGATTTATAACATGGTTCAAAACATGATTTATAGGGTGTGTTTAACAATGAAGAGTATCATACTTGCCCAATCAATCTTATTATTCAATCGATCATGTTGGGTATTGTTATTGTAACAATAATGATTTGCTCGCTCAGATGTTGTAATACAGCTGAAATGACGACAGGACAATGAACAAGCAGTCGCTAAGGATGGAACTGTGTTTAATGGACATTAATACTAGTCTTCCGTTAACGAAGGCCCTAACATATAAATGGAACAGTAATAGTGAAGGAATCCGTCAATTGACCTAGCTTCCGTGTTACAGCAATGATCAAGCCGCAAAACACCCAAAAAAAAATAATGATAAAAAATAGCTCACGAAAACAATGTTTAAGAAAACATTTGAAAGTAAACAGTCTGGAAATGGACATTTGAACAGATATATTTTAGTAATATAACATAGAACAAGTTATCTCATGTCATATTTTGGGAGTGGGAAACGCCCGCGGTTATACATTTTCTAGAGTATATGGCCGCAGGACCATTAAGGCCGGACTGGAGGGCTTCTATGGTATCAAAATACCCCTGTTACCACAGACCTACTAGTAAATTTTCCTTGAAATTGATTTCTTGATCTTCACAAAAAAGAATCATAAAAGTTTGAGTTTGTACCTCATACTCCATAAACATATAAGGTGAATATTAAATTGTACCTAGTTCTGAATTTTGTTTCCATTTCTGTATATAGGTTTGCCATCATGCTGTAAGAAAATATGATCGTTAACCATTGAAGACACATGACAAAATTGATCAATTAACAAATAAGCAATAAAAGGTTTGGTTTATTTCCTATAAGAATAACACATAAACATATTTTTGTATTTTCTCCGTAAACAGTTGAGATAATTTGTTAATTTAAAAACTTAGTTATTTTTATTTATCTCTTGACCCCGATTTTTAGCTTAATCAGAAAAATGCTACCCTACATATTTTTACCTTACTATGGCTGGACAGGTGAAATACTCACGACACAGGTGGAAGATGGCGTCGCAGGCCTTGATATGGGAGAGGAAAGCATTGCCGAGGCCCTGGCCCTCCGCTGCCCCCTTGACCAGCCCTGCGATGTCCACGACATTCAGGAACGCCGGCACCTTACTGCGACAGACAACACATCGGTAAATCAAGGCGCACCAACTCTTATGTTACAGTAGACTTTCGAAAATCCTACAGATATCAAACCATAGAGTACAGGGTAATGCCGGATAAGTGAAATGCTAGATTAGTGAAATACGTCAAGTTTCTCTGAGCCGATTTTACTTCCACCAGGAGGATGACACTGACAGCTGATAACTGAAGGGTGGATAAATGGGACCCTACTGAGATAGATGTTATTAATGGTGATTTATTCTGAACATTTTACTGGTCATTATTAGGCCCAATTGGAGAATCTTGCAATATTTGTATCCAATTTCTTAATTTATTGTCATTTCTCAGAAGTTCTCTTATATCTTAAGAAAGCTTGGGTTAGGCGGGGCCTAATGATGATCTTTGTAGTAACTAGTCAAAACCGATCACCATTGAAAGATCTACTTTATTAATACAGGTCACAATAAGTCTTAACTAAAGTCTTTGACTTGTCAAATTTGTTGACACATTATGTCAAACATATAAAGTTTTCTATTGTTAAGATATAAGATACTTTATAAGTTATTAGGGGAGAGCGGGGCTATACCGTACACATAAGGGAGATTTGTCAGTGCATAGCAAATTACTAAGTTAAGGTTATATAAACCAAAACAATATATAGTTTGATTATTTGGCTACTGATTATATATGACCATTTTCCAACTATTCAACTTTTTACATAAAAAAAATTGTGTTTAAAAAAAGTTTACATTGTACGAAATAGCCCCGGGGGTCGGGGCTATTCCGTACAGTAGAAGGGGCTATACCGTACAGTTTAAAAATCATCTGTTTAGGTAAGTAATGATGGTAATGCAATAGATTAATGTATAAAAACTGTTTATTACTTCTAAAGGTAAGAAACTGTGTATTACTATTTTAAAATCTCAGAAGAAATAGCTAACTTTGTTGTGTCACGATTTTTAAGTCTATCACTCAATGTCATTACTTTAACATTGTAAGTCCTAGCTGCCTCTCTTAGTTTCTTTTTGCTATTTACTACATCATCAATAGCTGCATTCATCGCTTCTTCAGTCCTTTTGACTCTGATTGATCCTCTGATATTTACGACCAATCTGAAAAAAAACTTTCATTTTATACCTAGCAATAATTTTCATAATTTTCGTATAACTATATAAAAATTATAGTTATACGAAAACTATGGTTATATATTGTTAGGAAAGAATATAATTCATTAACATTTTTCGTGCTTTCGTCGTAAGTTGCAATCAACATATGTTGCCATAACAAACCATTTGGGGCTAAATCGTACACTTCCGTACGATTTAGCCCCGATCTGTACCTCGTGGGAATTTATTAACATAACCTGAAATTCTATCACTTAACCAATCATTGCTAGTAACCAAAAGAAAGCTTAGGAGATGTAGTTTACTATGATAATACAGTTACTAGAATACAAGAAAAGATTCTTCAGTTACTTTCTATTTAGTACTGGACGAAAATTAGAAGTAAAAGAGTAAAAATCACGTTTTTGACTTAGACACTGATACTCGTACGCATAGCGGCACGATATCCATATTGTAAACTTTGCGCAACCTGCAGCTAGGCTGCAGCACTTGACGGGATCGTCTAGCTTGAAATCTAGGCCAAAAAAAGGGGTGTACGGTTTAGCCTCGCTGTACGGTTTAGCCCCGCTCTCCCCTAAATGGTATTACCAGTAATTTGAAAATAACATGTAGAAAGAAAGGGTATTAAACACTTTTGTTATAACAAATTTAACCTAACACAATAATCCATTACCAAGATAAAAATGATTAAGGGTAAAACAATGGCAAGTAGAAGCTAAATTAAGTCTAAAGAAAAAATTACTAAAACGCAAGGTAAATATAGGTAAAGGTAAATACATTTTCAAGTCCTGTTTATTAATAAATGTATTTTTAATAGTACTGTATTACATTTATCATTTGGTTTTATGACAAATAGTCCTAATTTGCCGACTGATCACAATGATTTATTGAAATTTTAGGAGCAGTATTGCCTAAACACGATTTAGAATGATTTTAAGTGTCTTGCATTTTGGCATTTTGAACAATAGTGAGTTAAGATCAATGAAAGTTGATATATCAAAGAATATTTGTATTATTGTGTAATTCTTATTTAACTTTGGACAATAAAAAATGGAGAAAAAAATTTCAACATACATTACAAAAAGAAAGATGAAATGTAACGTCAATGAAAAATGTCAATTTTAACTGTTGTTTCCCCAGTAAATATATACATTCAAGAAATAGCCGCATAAAAACAAGCTCCTTGAAGTTCCCTGACTTCTCATGACCTTGCAAACTGTACAAAAAAGAATTTGTTCAAGTTATATTGACCTTTTCACCTAAGAACAGTAATGGAAAATCTTGTCTGAAATTGAACCTTTGAATAGCAATTTTATTGCTGGTGATTATTAATAATATCGACTTTCAATACCACTGATTGACATACAGCCTATTGACAAATTTCAATATTTATTTAAGAAGTAAGTAAGGCCTAAGTTAGTAGCTATTTCAACGTTTTGGATACTTAAGGCGGGGCTCTAGGTGATTTACTGAGTCCTCGAAACTGCCGCCTGGTAATTGGAATCGGCCTTTCAGGTTCGAAAACGGCCGAATTTCATTCATCAGGTTCGAACCCTTACAATCGCGGCGCCCGCGAGCAATTTGCCCCGGAGCCGCTGGCGACAAAAATAATCGGCGCTCCCAAAAAAACTGGCCGGTGAGCTCAAGATCGGTTAACGTTACTCATTGTCCAAGCTTACATCATACACCGCTAAATGACAGGATACACTATTCAACATTCGTTTTATTTAGTAACTCGACATAATATTGTATTACAGACTACAGTACTAGTACTACGTAAATTAGTTACATTGTAAGAAAATTAACATGGCCAAACATTTGGGGTTTACTTTTTTTAGAAAACCAGTCTGGAATAAAATACACTGGTAGTCTACTATAATTTTCGTTATAAAAATGATTAAAAGATTTTAAACGTGTCAATAATATATTTTTTCGTTAACAATCTTACTAATTGATTTGAAATTGAGCTCAGCAATTGTGGAATTTTTCCAGTTCCAAGGCCTATCTCTAAACAGTTTTCACTGATTTACACTCGATATTTCGTCGTTGGGAACAAATTTTCAAGGTACGGCTGTCGTTTGAAAAATAAATTTTGTGGACAGAATTCTGTAGAAGTTGTTTAACCTGAAATTATTGAATTTTATTCGCCGACGTTACTGACACGGCCGAGGTTTTTTGCGGCGGCCGCGTGGGCCTAGTTTCTATAGTAATGTGTCAATCTTGGTTTCTGCTATCTGGACTTATCCTGGACTTAAGAGGTTTTGAAAATAAACTTGACCTAGATAAATAATTACTTTTATCAATATTAAAAATTAAAGTAATTAAGGCTCCGGTCCATCTCAGCCACCTCGTGGCCGCGGCCGTAGTAGCGCTAGGCTAGTTTTATGGCTGCAGAGGTTTACGGGAATTAGGCCTACAATTTCTAATTTCAGTTACAACTGTCTAAAATCATCTGTTCTTCTCTAGTGGCATAACTTTTATAGATGCAGGGGTTTACGGGAATTGTGTTTTAAAATTAACAAATTAAGATAAAGATTGGCTCTTAACTTTTTCTAAAGTTAAAAATACGGATCTCGTATTCTCTGGTTTTATTTTTTTATTTTTTATTTTTATTATAATTTCAGCAGCTATAACTGTCTAAAATTATCTGTTTTTCTCGATTTTTAACTGAAGTTTTCTATCAGTTTTGATGAATTGATTACCAAAGTGTAACAAAGGAAATATAGTACCGCTATTCTTCTTTAATATGACACCTTATTTATAGCTCTAGGCTGCTTTTAGCAGAAGATAACACGATTCTAAAAAAAAAAAAAAAAAAAAAAAAAAAAAAAAACACTTGCTTTTTGGGTGGCGGGCCAGGTGTAGACCGGAGCCTTAATGAAATTATAGTAAAATTATTAATTAACTTACATACAGTCAATAACGTGAGACCCATAGGCCTATAGTTTAGCTTTTTAGTAGAAGACAGGTTGAGCGACGGCAATCTGGCAAAGACAACTATAGTAGGATTCACGAAAATAGTCCGATGAGAGTCGATACATTGTTGCCAAATTTATTCTGAAACACATTTTCATACTGTATAACACATGGTAAACATAACCACAAATGACAACATTGCAGGGCGAGAGGGGGTGAGGGGGGACTCAGCTGTTTAAATTTCCATCGGACTATTTTCGTGCATCTCACTATAATACTGAAAACAATCATAGTAACATACGCCTACGTCCAAATTCTGTTAAGCTGATCTTTCCAATTATTAATTCACTGATCAATAATCAAGTAAATTACGAAAATTACGAAAATACAACACTAAAGTGTTGAAGTCACTACAATATACTTTTAATTCTATAGCAAAGAAAATTGTGACTTAGACTTAATCACGCTAAATAAAAAAGTTCTTACATCTAGACAAATATTGAGGTTTTCAGCAATCAGTATAGCTAGATCGATTAGCTTTCTGGTCTCACGGATAAAAAGGTTTTCATAAAATCTTGGGGATTAAATCAGTATTAAAATAGATGTAACTTGTTTGGAAATTATTATAGAAAAAATCGTAGTTCATTTTTTCCGTCTGGTAATTTACCTTTTGTGTTTTCAATTATGGTGATAGGAAAACAGCGAAAAACGAATAACAATAATAACAGCTAGTTGCAATGTGCTGCAACAAATCCATGATCTGAGTATCAAAATTGTAAATAAACTAACAGTTTTGCCTGGTCAGTAACACTAGATCCGTCGAAATCGTCCAAACATCGATACCGCGACGCACGTCCAAGGCTGAACGTCCGTCCAACGGGTGGATGGATGTCCGGTGTGAACCCGCCTTAAGTTGTTTTTTAGCAATAACCCAATGAGCGCGTTCACAAGCATCCACCGCAAAGAGGTTTGTTTATGTTTTGCCTATCACGTGCCAAATTACAGACCCTTTATTTGTGGGATTTATCACGTGATAGGAAAAACGTATACAAACCTCTTTGTGGTGGATGCTTGTGAACGCCCTCACTCTGACCCAAATGAGCGGGAACTGATGAGCGAAATGATTAGGACCGATGCGCTGATAGTTCGCAATACCCTGACCTAGGCCAAGCGCGGAAGCGCGTCGCCAGTATAATTGTATACAGGCTATGGGCTAATGTGATAGTAATGGTCGCCCGGTCGGCCGCTGGCGATTTAGTTTTTATAGCCCCAGGCGCCGGGCCGTCGCATCCACGTTTGGCGCTCCACATCGGAGGCGGCGCGTCTGTCGCGGTGATTTGGGCGATACTGACATTTTTCATGTTGGGTAAATCACATTCGGAAATCTTTCCGTCGAATCAGACCTGCGTATTTGTCGTGTTTTCAATTAAATTTACTGGTTATGTCATTTTTCACATTATCCACTTTATGTAGGATGAGAACTACTATGGGAATGTTCTAAGCACTTGATACTTCGTCCCCTGGCGAAGGTACATAGGCTACCATATTTATTTAAGATATAACAAATTAGATAAAACTCAACTTTTTAGTTAAAAAAAAATAATATTGTAAACATATTTTTGAATTAGTCTGTAAGGCTCTTTTCACACACACTAATTTTTATCAACCGACCAAAATGTCGGTCTTCAAGAATATTGGTAAGATTTCATAGTAGATTTGAATTGGAGCATCCACATACACCAGTTTTTTGGTCGAGCGATAAGTTGGTCGGACCGACAGAAAAAAAAACTGTCAATGGGATTTGCTTGACACTTTTGCTGTCGGCTGACCTAAAAATCTGTGAAACGTCGGTGCTCCGGTGAGCCATGTACCGTACTTAAGTTGGAGTGTGCACACACACCGACATTGGGTCAGCCGACCGTTAACAATCTCCTCATTTCTGTGGAGATCAGATGATAAAATAATGTTTTTTTGGTTCAGTTATTTGATATTTTCGTATTTTGTTTATTGAATACATGGTTCAATGAAGGCTAAGAACCCTTGAGGTAGTTAAATTTTGAATCTAAGAAAAAAAGGTTTTGTTGAAGCTGCGCAGTTATAAATAAAGATTATGAAGAGAGTTATGGCCAAGGAAAAAGCTACGTCTTGGTAAGTTATATATATATCTTTATTCAATAAGAATAACATTCTTCCCTCATTTAGGGTTGCCTAAGACAAAGAATACTTATTCAGTTTAATTTTGATATATTAGATAGAGTTGAAATGAAGATTTGAAAGAAGATTTCACTAGAAGAGTTCACACTAATATTTTGAATATAAATGGTGTCTTAAAATTATGATTGAGTCTTTGAGAATACTTGCTGAAATTTGAATTAATAATTTTGAAGGTAGTCCGAATTGTTTGCAAAAATTCACTGTTGATTTAGGAATAGTTCCTCTCGCACCGAATAACAAACCAATAACTTCAATTTTATCAAGGCCATATTTCTTTTTGTAGTAATTTGTTGTTGGCAAGTAAATATTTTCTTTTTCTGTTTGAATTTGGTTTGGTTGTGTTCTTCCAATTTCAAACCGCATAGTGGGATCTATTATGGTGCCAATTTTGGAGCCTTCTTTAATGGCTATTATGTCAATTCGCCGTGTCCCTCCGTCATCAGATAATCCGTGCACTTCTTCAAAGACTTTGTATTTTAGATCTCGGAGGGATTTGGCAATCATTGATCTGACCTTGTGATGTCTGGCATTTATCAATGTTTCACTGAAGGGGCAAGATCCCAGGACATGGGCAAGGGTTTCGTACTCACTGTGGCAGTGCCGACAGTGGTTACCGTCCTGGGATCTGCCTGGAACAGTCCTTACTGGAGCTACATTGGCTGTCATCTTGATAGCTTCTCGCCATTCATCACAGGTCAGATCGCCTTTGTTTTTTATCCACCTATTTGCAGGGGGGTATTCTTCATACAGTTATGCTCCTTTCCCTTTGTGACCAAGGAAGCACCAAGTTCTGTATTCTCGACCTCTTAGACATATTCTGACTTTTTTAACGTCAATTTCATTTGGATGCTTTCTCATTAAAGATGGCACTTTTTCAATTTTTATATTTTCAAGGCAGTTGTCTATTTCAGCTGTTAGGTCCCTTGTTTGTGATATGTAGAGGTTTTGACTCTTATGAAGGCACTGACACGAATTCATATATTGGAGAAATATTTCCCACCTTACGTTAAAAATGCCTAAGCCTTTGCACTCACTATTGGTATACAACATGCTGTCGGGAATGTCTGTTGGAAGTTGTAAAATTGTTTTAATAGAGCTTTTTATAATTTTGTCTGCGTCAATTGCAAATGCTTTTGGAATTTTCGTTGGGGAAATGGACTGAAATGGATAAATGAGTGTTGGACAAATGGAAGTAGACAAGATATTAAACTTTTGGTCAGGTTTAAGAAGGGGGGATGAGATAAGTAGGTCTAGTTTGTCTTTCAATTCTTTCATCACTCCCTGTGCGTTGAATATGCATTCATCATTAAATGTGACTCCGAGGTACTTTACAAGTTCGTCTTTCTTTAAGGTTTCTATTTCTCCATGTCCAAGCAAAATGTTTGCATCTTCGTTTATTGAACCGTTTTGTATCATTACACAACTACAATGGGGAAACAACAAGTCTCTCTTATTTTTTGCTAATCTTTGCCCGGTGTGTTTGAAAAGGGCCTAACCATTAAAGCTAGTTTGATTAAAAGATTAGGTAAATTCAAAAGCTGGTCCTTAAAGTCTACCTTTAAGTTCTATCCTCATATCTGTTTTAAATGGCTTTAGTTGCAAAGAAAAAAAGCTAAATATTTCTGCTAGGTTGTTTTTTTCTAATTTTTGGTTTAAATGTTTTTACTACAAACTAAACAAAAATGTTTTAAAATAATTTTTACTTTATTTCAACTTTCTATATTTAAAAACTTGTTCAAAAGGTCTGACTGTTCTTCTTGCATGTAAATAGTCCTCGTCATACACAACCCATTCCACACATTGAATTCCATTAAAACAAAGTTTATTGTTTTTGGCTTCTAGAAACTTAAAAAGAAAAGTATCGCATGGACTAAGTTTAGGTCATGTGACTACTGCCGTAATGGCATATTTCCATACGGGGAAATTCATTATAATGTATGGTTAAACACAGTTCACTAATTTACTGCAATGTTTACAATAGTGTATCAGAAGAATTTAAGTGGTAGGTCTAGCATATATTCTGTATTGTAATAAACATCTATGATGAGTACAAGAATTTACCACAGTACTAATTTTACCACAGGCAAATTAACACGTTCGCGGAAGCATGGGAGCGATCGCTCAAACGCGGAACCCTAATGCCATCCTGATGGGTGCGATCGCTCACAAGCTGCAATGCTTTACAACGTGATTTCTTTTTAAGCTAGGATCTGAGCTAGAAATCTGATACTTTTCACAGCACTGCTCAATAGTATCATGTATTTCAGGACCACGTGGGTTTTCAATGGGCAGTGCTGCTGCTACAGCGGGGTGACAAAATTATTACTTTTAGGATGGCGAGGAGGTTCGAGCAAAAACCTCGCCGCCGCGAACGTGTTAAGTGCTAAACAGTTTAGAACCAATAAAAGTAGTCTACTATTGACAGTTTTGTGCCAAAAATAGTAACAAGTTGAGATGACAATTAATTATTCTTGCCTTGCCTCTTGGGGGAATGTGAGTTCTGGGAATTATAATCAACTTTCTTATAATATACAATTTATGTTCCGGCTTATTTTTTCTAAATCTCAAAACCTGAATAGTATGACTAGAGGTGCCCGCCCATCCTCCTCTAAGGCCATCGTACACATTCCCCAAAATATTACCCCACCGCTTACTCCTACACACGTTACCATTTTTAAACTTACAACGTGAAAAGTTATGTCATAAGTAACTTGACTTGTCCTTTTTTGAGGGAATACAGTCCCCCTATTATTTGTGGCAATTAATTCAATAGCAAATATTTTTTGGTGTTAAAAAATAACTGATATGTTATTTTCTATCATATAGGCCTACTCTAATTTGAGTAAGGTATGTTGTACAGTATGTATGTATGCACATGGGATTTCAAAAACGGCTCGAACAATTTTCTACTGACTTTGCACATAATTTAGTTCTGATATAAAAATAATAAACCATGTGTCCACCAAGTCTTGCCCAAATAAAGAAACCAAATAGTATGAAAACAAATTATGGTGGGTTAACATTTTATTTTATGTTTCAACAAGTGACTTCAAAACTCAATACCTATATATGTGCGTTTTGGGTTACTTTTAGATCTTCCAGGGAACTTTTTAGGTCCTTCTAGGTTTGGCTAACATTTCCTAAGTGGCACACATGGCCTCTTTCACAAAAATGTGCACATGTCCTCTTGTTACTTTTTACATTAGGTGCACGTCTTCAAAATATCCACATGAAAAGTCATTCTTTGGACAATAAGGGAGTGAGTTTCGTGGATCCACACACTATCACTTCTCTTGCTGACTCACCATTCCTGATTTTATCTGTTTACTTCATAAAACAAACTGTATTGTTGTCAATCAGCTGAGTTTAGAGGTGTTACGAACTTAATGGAAAATAAACTAGATTTGATGGCACTTTGATAGCAAAGGCTATTTTCAGTGGCTGAAAACATGCACCTTGACATTGAAATATTACCTCTAAACCTTGTGGAGTAGCTATGAACATTTGATATTTTGGTTAAATTTGGCAGATTGTCCTTGACAAAAAGCATGAGATGACAAACAATGATGGTAAGTATTTTAAGAGCAATCAAGAGTGGTTTGCAATGTGTTTGGTTATGAACGCCACACATCATTAAGCGAGCTACATTGTGGACTGTGCCAAAAAATTGACATACTGATCATAAAAAAATGTTAAAAAATGTAAGTAGCGTCCATGTAGGCCTATACCCAAACGAATAAGCAGAGACATCCTTATGGGAAAGTAAGGCTTAAACTCTAAGGCCTGACCCAGTTTCACAAAGTCAGCATCAGAGATCTTCAAGATATGTTTAAGAGCTTCAAACCCAAAAAACTCTGCAGGAATCGACCAAATATCCAACAAAATGATCAGTTATTGTCAAACAGTAATAATTTTGCCCATATTAAACATTATTAACTCATCCATAGAACAAAATGAAATTCCTGAAGCAGCCAGAATAGAATTAGTTTACCCTAAATACAAAAATAGCTTATTCCCTATACTGAAATTCGCTAAAAAGGAGAAAACTCCAAAGTATCAAACTACCGACCCGTATCAGTGCTGCCCACTTTATCCAAACACATTGAAAAAGCAATCCACAACCAATTAATCAAATATCTAGAAGAGAACTGTCTAATATCAGGTTTGCAACATGGGTTCCGAAAAGGAAAATCAACATCAACAGCCCTGGCCCAAATTTCTCAAGACATCTTGGGAGTTTGGGAGGAAAGGAAGCAAGCTACCAGAATCTTCATAGACACAGAAAAACCCTTTGATAGCCTGGACCGATCCAACCCTTATTAGCAAACTCCTTCAACTTAATATCTCAGGCAATGCACTACTTTGGCTGAAAACTATCTCACAAACCGGAAGCAAATAGTGGAAATAGAACACCTCAACAACAACTATGAAATCAAAGTAAGATCGCCACTCCAGAACACTACGCAAGGAATTCCCCAAGGATCCATCCTCGTCCCACTGCTTTTTCTCATACACATAAATTCCTTTCCTAACCACCTCACAGACCAGTCAAAATGTATTATGTTCACTGATGACACGACAGTTATATCTCCCAATGATAAAGGCAATCCTAACTCCCATGAACAAGCAGTAGACCTTCTCCTACAATCATCCGAAACTGCCTGCAACTACCTGAGACTGAAAATAAACCGAGAAAAAACTGTAACATCGGACTTCTTACCTGCTAAAAATTGCCGTCAAACCAATAATGCTCCAGATCAATCCACCACAAAATTTATAGGATTAATAGTTGACAATAATTTAACCTGGAAGCCTCATATTGACAAACTACAAAAGAAATTATCTCAAGTGCTTTACGCTCTCAAACGAATCAGAACATTAACAAACAAGGACATAACTAAAACTGCGTATCATGCACTTTTAGCGAATTTCCCTATAGGGAATACGCTATTATGGTAGTAGCCATGGTAAGGCCTAAGCCCGGAACCATGTTACTTTTTCATTTTGAGGTCCCCAGAAGCCAAAAACACCGTTCGTTCATTTTCATATATATGTATATATATATATATATATATATATATATATATGTCTCCGTGGTACTGATAACTTTTGAAGGGAACCTTCGATTTTGATGAAATTTGGTATGAAGGTGTAAGACTAGGTCTATTTTCATGAGTTTGCGAACCAGCATGATCGGGTTATGGGAACGGGGTTTTATGGGGTTTCAAAAGGGTCAAAAATGGGTTTTTTGCATTTTTGGAGCATAATTTTCAAAATTCAACAATTTTAACTAAAACCATTTTAAAGAGCTTAAAAAAATAAACAATTTAGTATTTTGAATTTTTAACTTGGCTTAACAGGTTACGGAGAAAAACCAAAATAGTTTTTCCATGTTAATCTTATGGGAAATCAACGAAACCGTGTATCTCGCTTATTTATTGGAATAACTTGATAAAATTTGGTATGTACATTCACTTGGTAGGGTTCAACTAAAAATTGCTTACAACACCCACATGGCGGCAAACCTACGTACTCACCCCTATGGGGTTTATGGGGAAAATGAAAAGAACACCATAACTTGATAATATTTGGTATGTACATTCACTAGGGAGGATGTATCTGATATTTGCTTACAACACCCACATAGCGGCAAACCTACGTACTCACCCCTATGGGGTTTATGGGGAAAATGAAAAGAACACCATAACTTGATAATATTTGGTATGTACATTCACTAGGGAGGATGTAACTGATATTTGCTTACAATACCCATCATATGGCGGCAAACCTACATACTCACCCCCATGAAGTTTATGGGGAAAATTAAAAAGTGCCGAATATTGAGACAGTTTGACATTTACCTAACGTAACAATTAATTACATTTCCTAACAAAACTAACATTTTCTAACAACATCCCAAGTCAGCAAACCTACATACCCATTCCTATGGTGTTTATGGGGAAAATACAATATCTTTAGATCGTTTGGAAATTCGCTGAGTACGCAGGTCTGCTGCGACGGGGGTATTTTCTTCTCACGTCTGGAATGGAATTATCGTTTGGGGGTCAGCAAATGAAATAGATGTTCAAAAAATCCTCATTCAACAAAAGAAGGCAATCAGAATCATGGAACAAGTTGGACCTCAGGAACATTGCAAACCTTCCTTCATTCTCAACCGCATCCTAAGCGTCATTTCCTTATTCCTCTTTGAAATAATAGTTTACATTAAATACAATCCCCCTCAACTAAGAATAAATTGTCACAATCTTAGTTTGCGAAATCAAACTAATCTTAACTTAAACCACCATAGGTTAACCAAAACCAGCAAAACACCTAATTACATAGGGAAAAATGTTTAATTTGTTGCCAAATAGTCTCAAAGAAATTAATAAGGCCTCCATGTTTAAAAAGCAACTAAAAATATCCATTGGAAAGACCTTACTACAAACTAAGTGAGTTTATAGAAGAACACTCCCATAAAAAATAAAATGCTCCACACATGAGACACACACATAAACACATTCATGCAAGAATTGACGACTCTCCCTCTCTTCAAGGACTACAGAGATGATAAAAGGTAAATGGTGTAAGAACGCCACAAGTAATTTTTATTTACAAATTACTAGTCTACTTGTTGCTCGGAATCGAGCAATTTTTTTTTATGCAATACAAAAGTAACATTTAGTTCTAAATTAACGACAACCGACCAATCCAATATTGTGAATATCAGTAATCACAAAAAACTACACGTATTTACAGCTATACATTAACAGATGTTTAAAATGTTCAACCCAAACCCAATGTTATTCTAATGGGAAAATCTGAAATTTAATTTGTGTAAGGCGCCCTTATTTTATGT
Organism: Neoaliturus tenellus; assembly: GCA_030545055.2. Classification (NCBI taxonomy): domain Eukaryota; kingdom Metazoa; phylum Arthropoda; class Insecta; order Hemiptera; family Cicadellidae; genus Neoaliturus; species Neoaliturus tenellus. The sequence continues at coordinate 184,870,171 of CM061534.1, read as the reverse complement.
CTGATTTTCGTTGATTTTTAGAAGAAACAACTACAGAACAAGCCCTATCCAACGACACCAAAAACTTGAATATCGGTTAAAAATTGTAGGAGGAGTTCTCAACACAAAAAAAAAACCTTAGCGTATTAAATAAGTATAGATGCTGCAGATTGGTTGAATGGAAAGAGATGGTCTAATAATTTTGCAAAAGTAAAATTACCAAAAATAACAAAATAATCCAGTGCCGAGAAGAATAAATTTTAACAGCTGTTTATTTATATTAATAAATTGAATTAAAAAATAAATAAATTTGAACAAAACTTGCCCAGTTTTAAGTTTTATAATTATATTGTATACACGTTTAAATTTCTACGTACAATACATATGCAGGGCCAATAGGGCAAAGCCCAGAAGCTTATCAAAAACCTCTATCGTAAGTTTAAGTTCTTTGTTTACATTTTAAATACTTTTCTCCCACCCTAACATTCTCGAGGAGGAAGTAAAAAAATACCTATATAAAAGGAAAAACTGAAGGCGTGCTCTGACATCTCACCCTCACTTAATAAACTTAAATGTAACTTTAAACATTTTGTAACATTTTACAACATAATTATAGAGCGAAGCTCGGCTCCCCGGTACTACAAATTAAAGCTAAATACACTTAAACAATATTAAACTTTCATGAAAAGTAGATAATTTTTGTAACTAAAATATAATGTATTATTTTTAAGCCCCCAAAAAATGACTGGCCGTAAATTCTCGAGGGGGGCCATGGCCCCCATGGCCCCCCCCTGAAGCCGCCACTGAATCTTTAGGGCTTCGCCCATTTTAATCACGGGACTTCAAAATTACTTTTGAGGCCTACAGGGTTGAATTTTGGCATGGACGTTCCTCTTTGCTCATAGGTGCTTACTAAGAAACGCTTTCACAAAAATCCCGTCAGGGCTCCACCCCAAATGCCTTAAAAATTTCAATATAATGTTACAATTATGGCCAATTACATTACGAATTGAAAGAAACAACGAATCTATAAACTATAGGGCCTACGGGGTTGAAATTTGGAGTAATTTCTTTGGTTATAGGTGCTCAATAAAAAGTGGTTCACGCATTTCCTTCAGGGTTCTGCCCCAAATAACCTCAAAATTACTATAGAGCCTACAGGGTTAATTTTTGGCATAGACAGTCATCTTTGCTCATAGGTATTCACTAAGACACTAGGTACTGGAGGGGAACCAATAAAAATACTCGAAGGACCTGAGGTAAACTATTCAAAAGAAATTAAGACATTGAAAAGAGCGATGAGATGGAGGTATATTCCAAACAAGAGTAAAGAATGTTATAAACAATGACATGTGAGTTAAAATACAAATATTGAAAAGATATGATAATGAAAGTAAATTATTAAAATAACGGTGTGTGATTTTTCTTCATGTATTACTGTGTATGAATTGAACAAATACGGTTTTGGAAATATAGTTTTTGAAGTCCTTTAGGGTTCCACCCCACTGGTCTTAAAAATTACTCTATGGCCTACTGGGTTAAATTTTACATTAATGTTCCTCTTTGATCATGGGCATGCCGAGGACATTTCTATTTACTCAAAGGTAGCAACACAAGCATTTGCATATATAGTTTTTGAACTCCTTAGGGCTCCGCCCCTCAGGACTTATAAACTACTAGAGAGCCTACGGGGTTTAAATTTGACATGGATGTTTCTCTTAGGTTGCTCATAGGTAGTCACTAAGAAATTGTTTTGGAAATATGGTTTTTTTAATTCATTTAGGGCTAAGCTCCACTGGACTTAAAAATTACTCTGTGGCCTACGTGGTTGGAAATTGACACGGACGTTCCTCTTTCCTCATGGGCATTGACTAGGAAACGATTTTGCAAAAGGGCTCCACCCCACAGAACCTTTAAGTTACCATAGATCCTACGGGGTTAAAATTTGACGTGGACATTCCTCTTTACTCAAAAGGTATACTAAAAACTGTTTTGGAAAAATAGTTTTTGAAGTCCTTTAGGGCTCTACCCCACTGGAATAAAAAATTACTCTATGACCTACGGGGTTAATATTTAACATGAATGTTCATCTTTGCTCATAGGAAGTCACCAAGAAACGGTTTTGGAAATAGAGTTTTTGAAACCCTTTAGCGCTCCGCCCCTGGACTTAAAAATTACTCTATGGCCTACGGGGTTAATATTTGACATGATCGTTCCTCTTTGCTCTTAGGTGTCCTGCTCACACTATTTCAAAGTATTAATCTTAATGTATATCTTAAGAAAGAAAATTTTGTAAGTTTTAAAAGACTTTAAAAAACAAATTCAACACGGGCGAAGCCGTGACGGGCAACAGCTAGTATATTTATATAAACAAAAAATAAAATATTTCCATCTTTTAATCTGAAATTAGTTGCTATTGCTGCAAACACTACTGGCACACTCTGTCCATGTGTTCCAGACACATTGGTACATAAGAGTTAATTAACTTCAGAAAAATCACAGTTTTAATTTCCTATTATAACTGAAGAAATGCTAAAAAAAAAAAAAAAAAAAAAAAAAAAAAAAAAAAAAAACAGACAGCAAAACACTAGTCCTCACGTGGGGATTTCTTGGCACCCCAATACACAATACTCACTGATGGAAAAAAATTGCAAAAAAATACCTGTACAACTTCGCGACGTTGACATTTGAAAGTATTAAGCGGCACAAGAGTGTACAAAAAATATTCTAGCAAGCAACACAAAAATTTACGGCCTTAAGGTCTGTGTACACCCCTTAAAGTATTTAAGGGTACGTGTGATGCTGATAAGATTGGATTTTTTTCCATAGACTTAAATTTTTTGATCAACTTTAAGATATTTCAACAGAATGTTAAACAATGTGAAGTAAGTTACCATTATTTTAAGAAGAAATTATTAAATGGACAATTGAAAACAGATTCATCAATCTGATAAATTATTTTTATACAAGTTTAGAACTACAACTCTTATAGTCAACAACTGTATTTTTTTACCCCTCGAGAGGACGCTTAGCGAAGAAATCCTCCGGGTCAATATTTTATGTTGTGGGAAATATTAATCTTGGGGTTGACAGCACTGTACCTTTGTGTAGCTTTCGCCCCCTCCTTACCCACATTTGACCTACCCTTATCCCGCTTTCAGTGACCATGGTCAGTTTGGCGAGCGCTGTCCTGAGGTGCTGAACGATTCCTCCGTGAGCGTTCTTCTGCGTTTTGTGAACCCAGAGGAAGAGTCCGTGTGCGATCGTTTTTTATTTGGTTATTTGTAATTGTTTAGACTACAAGTTGCCATTTTAAATTTGTTTTTATTTGAGGTAACTTTTTATTTTTCCATGTATAACTATTTGAATTGATTGTAGTATCATTTTTATAATATTTAATTTATGGTTTATGCTGGGAAACCTCATAGTAATTTTTTAAATATTCTGATAGTTGATTTTGAAACAAAAGCTTTGTTTATTTGTACTCCAAAACGTTATTTTTACTATTTTTATACTATTTTACAAAACTGTTACTAAAAACATTAAGTTTTAAGTAAAAAGAAATGGAAAATGTTTTATATAATCCATTACAGTTGTAATAGTTACATTTGTTAAATTAACTTTGCCATTCTTGCTCTGTTTTGCAGGGATATAGCGTGAAATATATTTTATAATCATTTTCTGTTTTTATTTCAAACAATAAAAGTATTTAGAATACATTTTGTGCATTTATTTAAAACCCGGAGGAAACCTCCTTGAGCGAGAGACGGCGTTCTAAATTTTAAGCGTTCTCTAGAGGGTTAATTGTAAGTTTGTAAAGTCAATATTTAGAGCGCTATACCATCATTGCCAATGCATCGAGTGGGTTTGACCTATGGGTAACATAGAATTAAACTTGCCTTAAAACTATAAAACTTAAATGGTCACGAGTATCCTCCGCCAGCATTTGTGAGCTTCTTCTATTGGTGGATTCGTTCGTCTTTTGTTGACTGATGCGTGCGTCTTTCGTCAAGGGTCGGGAGCTTCCCCGGTCGGCGGTCGCAAGCGTCCTGGTCGTCGGCGGTCACGGGCATCTTGATCAGCAGTCGCAAGCTTTCCATGGATGTACTTAGAGCAAGAATCAAGATGTTGGAAGAATATTTGGAAAGGTATTAATGCAGCTCATCAGATGATATAAATGAAAGAACTGATAGAAGAAGAAAACTTGGAGTACGAAATAGAAATAGTACAGAGTAAAGATGGAAAACCAGTACTACAATCTGGTTGACCAATTACAGGAGAGATTTGGACAGCTGGGTCAGGACACAGGAAATTCTCAATCAAACATTGGGACACCAGAAACCCCTAAGTATTCTCGACCATTGATTGCATCAATATCTTTCAGTAAGAGGAATTGTTCGAAAACCTTATCTGTAGCCTTGAAGTATTTCTCCATTTACATGGGCGATCGATGCTGCCAGATGACCATGTCTACACTTTGCTTCATGCGCTTACACCTCAGTTTCATCAGGAACTGTATGATCTTTGTGCTCCTGAAAGCCCTCTTGACAAAACCTTCAAAGAACTAGTAAATCTATTGACAGAATATGTCGACAAAGTACTTGGGCGTTGCAGCATTTATTTTTGTCAAGAATGCAGGAAGGTCAGAAAACCATCAAGATATATCAAATTTAATCAGAAAACTTAACTTCAGACTTGTGAATTTTATTTTGCAATAAATCAATTGCAAATACATTGCTGAGCATGCAATATATTAGAGGCTCAAAGGATACAAAGTTGTCACAAGAAATATCAAACCAAGCTTTTCAAGATATAGTCAAGGTGGCGTCTACAATGAAACTGGCCAAAAATAAAAGTACCTAAGCTGCGAGTATATTACCACCGGAGAGGTATGTTCATAAGGTAACAGGCAAGGGACGCCCGAAGGAACCTTTCATGGCACCAACTGGTAAGGGACACCTAAAGGAACCTTATATAGCACCTAATTCTTACAAGTCTTCTCCATTTGAAAGACTTAAGGGTAAATGTTTACGTTGCGGGTCACCTAACCACAAAGCTAATCAAGAACCAGGGACCCTTGAATCTAAACTTCACAGAATACTGAGACAACTTCTTCAAGTTCCCAATTCAACTGGTAACTATGCATACTTCCTCATGTTTACAGAAGAGTTAGAACATACCTAAGCTTGATGACACTAGAGCAAAGAGAACAATGTGAGAACCAACTGAAAAATATAATATGGCGATTTAAAGTGGGGAACCGAGTCCTGAAACAGAGCGCGGACGATGGAAGTCACCTCAAGTGCCGTGTAGGGTTTAATACTCGACCCCGATATCTGGAATACTCTCATACTCATACTCATAAATATCACTTATGACAGCCTCCTGAGATCCGAGATGCCAGAGGAAACTGAGGAAACCATCTTAGTTGGGGAAGCCTGATGACGTTGCAGCTCTCATTGCCGTGCTAAACTTTGAGCTAGCCCAGCTAAGGTTGAACCAGGTCATGCACTGAACGTCCGATGACGGTCTTTCGCTTGCTCTGAGCAAGATAAATCCTTACAAAGAAGAGAATTGACACCATCGTCCCACTGTGAGTGGGAAGGGAAGTGGTTCAGTCAACGCGTGCAGCTAAGGTACCTCAGAGTCATGGTGGACAAAAAGTTGAACTGGAGAGACCAGATTTTCCAAATGGCGGACAAGGCTGCTAAGGTGGTCTCTTATGTAAGTAAGCTTAAAGCCAATGTCGAGGGTCCTGGGTCAAGTTTGTGAATGATTTTATGCTAACCGATTCTAATACAATTGGTATGAATCTTAGTTGATATATTTTTGTTGTTTGAATGGAAGTTAACTTCTTTTACTATTTTGCTGAAGACAGTTATTGATTTCCACAGTCCAAGCCGTGCTCTTTTACAGGGCAGACGTGTGGGCACATGATCTCACCTTCTATATTTTACGACTCGCCCGGGTTCAGTGTCAAGCTGCGCTCCTGGTGTGTTCAACTTATCGGACAGTATCTGAGGCTGCTATCGTGGTGGATACCGGATTTCTCCTTGTCAAGCTCTTGGCAGGGGTGAGGAAGGCGAGATCGGCAAAAATACAACAAGATCCGAAGAGCCCGCCTGAACCTTCAAGCAGTGGCAAGACAGCTGGGAGCACAAACCCCAAGGATGATAGACTGTGTGACTCATTGAGCAGGTCCAACCTTGGGTGGAAAGGTGGCATGGCGAGGTGGACTACTACCTCACGCAGTTCCTGACGGGTCACGACTATTTCAAGTCGTACCTGAACCGGGTATACCGCCCGGGTGTTCCCAAAGACGTGGAACACACCTATTTCCGCTGTCCGCGTTGGGAAAGCCACGGCCCTTGAGTCTGGAGGCCACAAGGAAACTCGGTGTTTTTTCAGTGGACACGGTTTATGATTATGGATGAATGAGGGCAACTGGGATTGTCACAGATCGTCTGGGGCATCCTCCTGGAAAAGAAAACCGATCTTGACTAGATTCCTTGACCAAGCGGCTGGATAAGGAGCGAGCCCCATGGGTGTAAGCCAAATTTAATTCTAGCCTGATGTAATGTGATAAACAATTCCAAATTAGAATCCTAAGGAGTAGAGGAGGTATTTTAGTGCAGAGTGGGCATTTTTTTCACGGTTTCTTAACACGGCAGATAAAGCAATAACACTTGGTACATCAATACTGCACAAACATTGCATTTTTTTCTTGTTTCTACGCCTGAGGCATTTTGTTAAGAGTGTTATTAAGAACTGTACAAATTAGATGTAATTGTAAATTGTAACATGCTCTTCATTTGGAATCTAAGTATAAGCTGAAACAATAACAAACAAAAACAATTAACTGACCGGATATAAATTAGCTGATCCAACATATTGACTCGTCCCGCCTAGTTGAAGGCATTCTAGACATCAAGCGTAACAAGAAACACTTCTTGGCGGGAGAAATTTTTGTGGCTCTGAACTCTCTCAACAGCTTTCTTGACTTCAGTTATCGCGTTAAACGTCCCTTTCTGAAGAGATTGTGCCTCTCGGCCTGGGGCGCCGGAAAGTAGGTGTGTTGCCCTGGTTGAGGACGACGAGCCCTGGCGATGAAGTCCAGGATGTATTTTCCCAGGAGTTCGTAGAGGGTATTCCCCTCTCAACGGCCCTTGAGTTTAAATCGCAGCCAGCGATGACGAGCCCAGTAGTACCGAGCACGCTCTCCTCCAAGTGGTCTATCTTGTGTTGGTTGGCCTTGTTTGGGGTGAGGTAGCAACTGAAGAGAATTACATCCCTACATCTAATGCAGACAGATCCTCGGCCGTGTCCTTGCGATATTATATTTTTGTTATTACATTTTCGGGATACAAAACAAAATTTTAAACTTAACATTTGCCATTTTATATAAACGAATAAGGCCCACTGAGGAAGTCTTGAAAATTTAAAATTTAGGTATAATATGTATATAAAAAATTAAAGGTCTCCATAAACAAGGTACAAACCAAAAACCAAATACATCTTTAATTCTTTTTTCTGCAGTGGTACATCTATAACACCTACGTAAGATCATTTTAGCTACCAATTGCATAGTTCTTTTTCTTTCTTTTTCGTCCTTTTCAAAATCTCACAAACATATAATAAAACAGAGGCGCCTACAAAAGTAATTTTCAGTTATATTGCGGAGTGCAAACAGTAGCTATATCCACCTAGTTGTTTATTTTCCTACCCATATTCAAAAGACAATGAAGTGGGAATAGTCGTACCTGCTTCCCCAAAAAGACCTTGAGATACATCAATTACTAGAAGGATAACATCTGACGGAAGTAAACCATTTTTGTTTTCATTACAATTAGGTTATTTAAGTTAATGAGAGATGATTTCAGTGATGTGCTCGATGAAGAGTTAAATTATTTACTTGTCATGACTTTTGATTAAATAGGCCTATATTATAGACTAACATTGGGAAACCTTTTTTAATAGAGAAAATATAAGCTAAAATCTTTTAAAAACTATATTTTACCAATTTTTTTACAACATTTGGGTTACAACTTAAAAACCAAACTCACCTAGCTGGCTTGTAGTATTCACATAAGTAGTCGAACCTAGGGTCTGGAACTGGGACTCGACGTAACTGAAAAATAAAAGCACAATCTGTTGTTAGCTTTGTATTTGTCATTATAAACTTGGGTTGAAAATTTAAGTTTCAAAACTTAAAAAGATTGAAAAATTGTTTTGATAATGAGAAAAATTTTTATTATTCTGAGCAACATACAGACAAAACTATAATTTCATTTCTATAGTTTATTTAGTAATGTCAGGTACAATAATTACATATTGTGTTGACTACAATAATTAATTAGAAGATAGAGCCACCAGTTTAATATAAAAACCCATTGTAGCAAAGTGCATTTTATTTATTAAAATACTAGGTATTAATTTAATGCTAAGTGTTTGCATGGGTATGGTTTAAAAACTCTACCACACTATAAAAAGCATTACTTATTAAATATTCTCGAAGATTTTTCTGAAATAATTTTTTATCATTAATAGTTCTAATTTCATCAGGAAGGTTATTAAAAAGTTTAGCTCCAGCATAACATGGTTGTAAAATAGCCCCACCTAAACAAGGAGTAAAAATTAGCTAAGGAGGAGCAACCATTCAACTGACAGAAATAATCATCAGTGGCATGCAACAAACTAAATTTGAGGTCGAAGCTAATAAGCAGATGGGTTGGGTTGCCTGTAATAGAGGGTTGGGGCAGCCTCACCCCTAAATTAGTTTAATATAACTTCTTTAAATTTATCATTTCATTTTTAGGCTACAGGATCTTTTAGCAAACCACTGCAAATATTTGTAAATTGTGAACTTTACTAAAAGGAATAAGCTTTGTACAAATAGAAATTAAGACATTGATGTAGTCCTGGTCCAAATTCGAAAAGTTTTAAAATTATACTGAGCACGGTATTCATTTGCAAGGATGTTGTTTTTCTAAGCAAAATAATTTCTCTCAATTAGGTCTAATAACTTTGGAATAAAAAACATAACAAACAAATATAGAGTATACAATATCAAAATCAATGGCACACCTTATTGAACTGCACTTTTAAACTTGGACTTCCAAAGCTTGACAAATTCAAATGCAAAAGCTGATGAGGTGTATGCATTGATATAACATCTGGATCCCTAACACATTGTTACGAGAACAAACCGTTACCCCCACCACGGTAAGGGGTTAGTTTGCTAAGTAAAAAAAAAAATAATAAATAAAAGAACATTTTTGATAAGTGCTACTATGATCTACGACCTTTTCAATAATCCAGATTTTTTCCTGGTCTTTCATTTTCACCACCCTCTCCCCAACCTTACAACCTGATTGGACAGCGTCGAGAATTGATGGCTGAATCTCAGAATTAGAAAGAATCAAGGACGGGTCCCATGTCTTCGCGGACGGACATAGGAGGCAACAGGTAACAGGAACGTAGAGGACGCACCAATAAGAACGATTAAAGCTGAAATAAAAGAATGTAAACAAAAAAGAATGCAGTGAATGCATGAACATGTCAGCTGACATGGTACGGCACAGCGGGCACTAACCGCTTAAAGTGGTGGGGGAAGTCAGCTCATTTTTAGAGCTACTCCGCCATCTCAGTTAGTGATCCAGATGTTCTTATTTATATCTATAGGTGTATGAAAAATTTGTAATACCAATGCATAAATATCAAGCTATAAATACTAGGCTACAAGTTACATGTTTTTAAAGGGCATAATTTCAAAGGGGATCTGATTTTAATGCAATATGTTATCTTGAAATTAAAATAATGTGCTATACCTCTAACTAAATACACTCTTACAATGTGTTATCCAGTCTCCTATCTATATGAAGCCGTTAAAATCGAAAAAGGTACTTATTTTCATTAGGGTCGATGGTGCAGAAAGGGAAGTTCTCAGCAGCAGCTTGGCTTTTCGTGAGAACATTGAAGAACGTAGACTTGCCGACGTTGGGAACTCCAACGATCCCAACTTTCAGATTCGTCCCAACTCGGCCAATCAGGGGTTTACGTTCTGGTTCTTCCACCTTCTTGGGTGCCATCTTTTTTTTGGCGCCTAAAACGTGAAAATAAAATAAAAATGTACTTCAGTTTTAATAATTTAATTATTCTTCTCAAGATTGAAAACCTTTCCCTTTTTGGAACATAAAAAAATAGTAGTAAAGACTAATATACTAAATAAAAGTTAATTTCAAAATTGAAACCGTTATTAGTTGAAGGGTTTAAAGAAAATTCTTGTTGAATATAGTGTAGGGTATCAATAATTATGGTACTGTATTTAAATCAAATGGTTTTCAACAAAAGTAATTAGAATTTAGGAATTAAAACGATATGCAGTTAAATATATTATAAATTAAACAGAAAAGATTAAGTAATTTCAGATATATTGGTAAAAATGACATAACAGCAGATAACCCAAGATACAAGAATACTAGTTTGTGAAATCTTGTTTATGATAACTTATTTTCCTAAAAGTTTCTATATTATTAACAATCTGTTTTTAATAAGTAAACCATAACTATCAAATTTCTGGTAGCTATGCTAAAAACATTTATTTACAAAAATTGATTTTTCCTAATTTATTTTAAAATTTAATTCCTAAAGCAAGTGTAAAATTAGGATTTCTTTGTTGTTATCAAATAAACGTTTATGATGAAGAAATTCATATTAAAAAAAATATTGGATGATAGAATTTTTATTAGGGATTACTTGAGAAAAAAAATAAACAATATTTGAAAACAAGAACATTTTTCCACTTTTGGACTGCTTTAATCTTTAAACCAACCAAATAGTCCTCAGATAGGTTAAAACAAATTTTAGGATTATAGTTTCTTTAAAGTATCATCTGATTTATAACTGTTTCCACTTACAAACAGACTCACTTTGATTCTATCCTACTTATTTTAATTTTTCATCAAATGACCAGTTTCGATGCCAAAAACCACTCAGACTCGACTCTGATCCAGCAATTTCCTCCGTTTAACATAATTCTGATCATCCCCAGGATCATTTACCGCGTTCGCTCTAGGACCCGTGGCCGGCAGGCCTGAGGCTACAATCAGATGCAGCGAGCACGTAACAAACAATCGATATTAAAATAATTATATCAAAAGAAAAACACGGCTCCCACTCAGCACCGAGTCAAAACGACCCGTGAACCCCCTAATTTTCAGCTGGAGCCTTCCATTCGATAACAATTGCCCGCCCCGAGATCAATCAGATTGCTCCGGCCAATCATCAACTGCCTCGATTAATTTTAAGCGAACTCGATTTTTTAACCGAAACCAGTACTTCTTATGCAAGGGAATAAATTTTTAAGATTGGTAAATAGCCTGAAAATGTTCACATTAAATAATTTTGCCAAGGTGAAAAATATCATAAGACATTGGAATAAAAAACAGACGTATACTGAGGTGAAAATTAAGGTGGGTTTACACGTGAGAGTTTTTCACTCTCGGAGAGTATAGTTAGTTACTCTCATAAAAATATCAGACAGCTGTTGATAGTACTCGCAGAAAACTGTCTGGGATTAACCATCTTGGAAAATTCACTGGTTGTGTAAACACCTCTGCGAGTACCAGCTGAGAGTAAGAAACTCTCTGAGAGTGAAAAACTCTCACGTGTAAACCTACCTTTATATTGGCGTGTTGGATCTGTACTAGAGTAGCGGCCACGAAATCAGGCGGTTGACTGAAAATGCGATGTTGTCACATGGAACCAAAATATGAAAGAGATTAACGAAAATCGCTTACTTTGAAGCATAAACTGGCAACACTGAGCATCCAGCGTTGCCTAGACCGTATGTTGAATGTACATTCTATAAAAATGATCAAAATAACTATCTAATAAAACAGATAAAAACATTGACATAAATATAAACCATATGATTGAATTAAAAAGCAATGGAAATTTGGCAACGTTGCAAAATCATTCACCCGCCTTATTTCGTGGCCGCGACTATAGGCATTTGATAGTCTAAGCAGCCTTGAAAACATTGGTAATTGTGGTAAGGAATTGATTTATTTTGAACAGTTTTTTTAGGTAACACATTAAAAATTAATTAATAAAAGTGCAATCATCATAAAACAATGTGAGTCGTGAAGTTACACAAGGCTCGATTCTTGGACGAGTTTGGTTCTTATGTTATTATTTTAGGGGTACTCCCAATTATGTTCAACTGTAACTCTTAATACAATTTATTTTGCCCACATACGCATTCTCTCATATCATTCAGCGGGGTATAAGTATGCAACTTAACTAGTCCCTCAAATCTAATGACTATTATTTATTACAAAAAGGAAAAACACTCAATTTTCGTCTATGTTTTATTAAAATACCGGTATGTTACTTAAGACTCTCAATAAGTTACAATATATGAATTTTCTTTTTGTATTTTCAAATTATCTGCTGTAGGTTGATAGGCATATATACATTGATCTTGTTAGTTTTACCATTAAACACAAATAATTTTATTGTTATTGTGGCTATTCAATCTAATAATAATAGCGTAAAATATTTGATTTTAAATGGCCGACATAATTGTATAATTAAAGTTGTTAAAACACCCTTTTAAAATTTTATTTATAAATTCACTTTATACAGTAAGTAACGTTATAATGTGAACTGAATTGTTGTAATCCATTTAAAACTAGACCAAACTACTTTTTACATTAGGTCTATGTCTTTTAATCTATATATAAGTTACAAGTGAATAGTATAAGAGTAATCTGTATAGATTTAAATTTATTTGTTGAACACTACACATTGTTTATTAAAACCCACAAACCGTACAACTCTGGTTAAGTAAGCTATAAGTCAATGGCTTCACCGTACAGGCAGTTCCGTCCGTCAGATAATGTCAGTGGTCACGACCAATCATCATCATTCCTGCCCTTTTCTTACGCCCTCTTTCGAAATACCCCAACACTAACCGGCCTGTAATAATCCGAATCTCGAGTAGGAAAGGCACGCTGCGATTTACATATAAAGTACACAACAGGGTAATGACGGTGCGGAGCTGAGAATTTTCTGATCCTATCTGTCCGGCGAGCCCACCTCTGAGCCGGGAATGCTCGGTTGCGGCCGAAATATAGTGATTGACCAACAAGCATCGGGTTGCGGGCCAGAATCAGTCTAAACGATAAACGCCCAGTAGTTAAAGGATTATGGTTTCTGATGTTGATTCGGTTGTTAAGGTTCATACTTTGGATAGGGCCTGCACTAGAGTATTTTCTGGAAGAAAAAAATTAAAGCAGGCTAGTATATCATATGATGTTTGTATGAGAAGATATTCCAGAATAACTATGAAAGTATATCTTGCTTTAGACATCTGTTGGTACTTATACTGATCATTAACTGTGGTTGTCACTCACTTGTTTCAAATAAACAGAACTGGTATAAAATTAGTAAACTCACCGTCTATACAGCAATCCTTTTAGTTCAAATGCGAACAATTGTTTCGCCCCTCTGTCCTAGAGACATCATCAGCGCATACTGCCACGAGGTTAAAACAGTATGCGGCAGTCTGCAGTATGAGGCAGTATGCGCTGATGATGCCCCTAGGACAGAGTGGCGAAACAATTGTTCGCATTTGAACTAAAAGGATTGCTGTATAGATGGTGAGTTTACTAATTTTATTAGCAATTCCTGGTCGCCAATCACCACAATAAGAACTGGTTTAAGCATAGTGATATTAATAGGCTATAGTAATTAGGATAAAACCTGTGTACCCATTTGGAATTATTTTTTATTTAATTATCACTTATTTTATAACGGGTGTCCCAGACTACCCGTAAACCCTTTTTAAAATCTACACAATTAATTATACACAAAAAAAAAATGTGCTAGGCTATTATAAATAAACTGGTAGCGCTCTATTCATTAATAATAATTTCAATGTACAGAGTAACCTATCCAGACCGGAAGGTATTAATTTTAAATATGAACCCTCACTTTTTATGGTATTTTTGGATTCTACACATAATCCTAAGACAACTTTAAATTTTAATGTGCACCCCTAATCCTAACGGTTTGGGGGATAATGGAGGTAGAAGTTTGATTTTTTCCCATAAGAATAACATGGGGCTAAATTTCACATTCATTATCTCTGTAAATTTCCCCCTAAACTAAAATGTCTAGCAAAGAAATGCCTAAACTTCTTATTTTAAACACTTTAGCGTCATAAATTATTTAATTTTTCCACAAATTTTTCAATATGGCGTTAATTATAAATGTGTATAAAACTAAAACTAATTATATGAATATAAATTTAAAATTAATTCACAGGTACCAATATTTTTGAAATTTTTATTTGTGTGAGGCCTTTTGCTAGCAAGGCTAGCATCATCAGACAACTCACAAACTTATAATTACATGAAAATCAGTCTTTTATTATGAAATATTATTTAAAATGAGGCTATAAGATATTTTTATGCTTAGGCAGTTACATTCAAGGTAAGAGTTTCAGTGTTACTGGTTATGAAAATTTGCTCCACTTTATTCTTATAGAAAAATATGTAACTTTCACCACCATTATCTCTCAAACCAACTGCCAATTTTCCATATGATTAACATGGGAAAAAAGTACGGTATGCAGGTTTAATGCCATGATAATTACAAAAACCAAGATATTTTACAATAAATGGATGGATCCCAACCAAATGAAGCTAAATACCAAGTTTCATAAAAAAAAGTATTGATTAATGAGTGAAATATTAACACATTCTTATTCCAAAAAAAGATTAACATTTAACTGGCTGGGTGGCTGAGTGATTATAGGCCTAGTGCTCGCCTTTGAGCCAAAAATGTGCCCGGTTCGATCCTGAAAAAAGTTAGTAGCTTTTTAATTGTTCGATTCCGGACCCAGTTGCTATTTGTTATTGGGCTATTAACATGCTCGCTGCTGCCGTCTCCATCGGAGCCAGGCCTGGGCGCTTCTTGGATATATATATATATATATATATATATATTATACAAAATGAATAAATACCAGAGTACCCTTTTTAACATTTTTTATTTCACTAATACGTATTTCGACACTTAGGTCATGATCACAGTATTAAGTGTATGTAAACAAATCTAATAAATTATTAGATTTGTTTACATACACTTAATACTGTGATCATGACCTAAGTGTCGAAATACGTATTAGTGAAATAAAAAATGTTAAAAAGGGTACTCTGGTATTTATTCATTTTGTATAATTTAATAGTAGCCCTAAAAAGTGAACATAATTCAATAATATATATATATATATATATATATATATATATATATATATATATATATATATATATTGTAATGACTATTATTTTTGGTCTCTGGCACCTCAAAAAGAAAAAGTAACATGGGCTTAGGTCTTACCATGAGACCTACAATAATAGCTTCCTCTCTATGGGAAATTCGCTAAAAGTTACATGCTCCTGGCATAGGTCTTAAAGTAATGATAGCCATTAAATGAGTTTGTACAAACAATTTTATATATAGTTTTTTGAAGAATAATTGAGCCTGTTAAAATCAAAGAGGTGCAAGTACATTTTTTGGGTACACGGTAACAGAATCTCTGACATGAGATCTATTGAATGGAAGAGTGGCCCAAGTCCTAGTTCACCCAGCAGCCCCACAGAATGCAGCACTTGTTGTTACATTCAACAGAAACAGCTGTCTGTTAAAAGTAAAAGAGGTGTATCTGGGACTTGCATCAATACAACCAATTATGTACTTTAAACCAATTGTTTACTTGTAAAGTGGTGCAAGTCCAACTTTAGGCTTTAATATCTCAAAAGTATGTTTAAATGCGACTGACATCACTTTCATTTTAACAGGCTCAATTCACTTAGACAATGTTAACAATTCACTTTAACAATTCAGTCTCTATAGGGACACGAATCTGATTTTTGGCGGTAGTTTTGCTGGGGGTAGAATTCCGGGGGTAGTTTCCTGACCATAGTAAACTTACAAAATATGGCTTCAATTTTTCGTTTTATAGAAATAAATTTTACAAGTGCACAAACCATCGATCAACCTAGAATATAATGTATTCTCTCTAGGGTTACCATATTCTCCGGGAAGAAAAAGAGGAGTACCCTAGTACTCGTCGCGAGTCAAATTATAATAAATCACAAAAATCTGAATTTGTGCCCACCCAATATAAATATAACAGAGTGAGTAACAAACCAATGTTTAAAATGAAAATTAAAAGATTGTTTCAATTTTTTTTCTAAATAATACATTTTTTCTTATAATACTAAATAAGGTGCAATTTTTATATAATTCAATTCAATATTTGGAAAAATAATAAAACGTTTATAGTCCAAAAAATCAGTAGGTTTTATTTTCTTGTTTATATTATATATAATTTTTAAAAAAATTTCCAAAAAACATTAATGAGAAAAATATAAAATGCCAAGAGCACATAATTTATTACATAGTAAAGCAAGTAAGCATAATTAGAAAGTAAATTTATATTAATTGCATATACAATAAAAAATTAAAAAGCTTTTCCTTACGTCCATGGAGAAGAGTTCTTTAAAGATTCACCTTAAAGTTTTAGTTAAAGAAGGGCAAAAATAGTTGAAAATATTATTAGTTATTAGGTATAAAATTGTTAATGAAATTTAGTTTCAAAGACGAGAATCAGTCACTTTCACAATCAGTGACTTAAAAAGACTAATCTTAGGCACAAACAACATATCAAATTATAAAAAAAGCTAATGGTCGTGTTCACAGTATCTAGAATATTGGGTCGTGTTAATCAAATTCAAGCCTGAACGAATGCTAAAATATAACCTCACTTTCTCACTCGAATACAATCCAATCACTTTGAGTATTCTGACAGTGACGTCTAACTAAAAGGAATATACTACAAATTATTTCATTAGAGTAAAAGTTTAAATGTGGTATTAATTTTAACTCTAGATTTAACATTTTAAACAATACAAATTACAATTTGATAACAATCTGGAAGAAGTACCAGTGTAAGAAATCTTCTTCTTCGTGGATGTTAAAATCATAAAGTAACTATTCATTTTGCTACTTCCAAAAAGCTGGACAAATGGACTGATCCTAAAAAATCCGCCCGGACGGTTTTTTATGTTGTAAAAAGAGGATTTGCCCGGGGAAAAGAGGACGTACGGTAACCCCAATTCTCTCCAAAAGTTTGCGGGCGGAAAACTAACATCCCAGTGATGTCAAAATGACGTAGCGGTTTCTCATAGGGATCCTTTTCCTGGAGGTAGATTTCTGCTACTCCATTTAACAAATTCAGTGTGGACTCTAAATATGGTGAGAGTTCCCCACAGAACCTAACAAAACCCGTGGCAAAGATTTAACTCCCAACAGGGACACTGAACGGCTTTAGTCTGCCTCAGAACATTGTTTGACATTGATCCACCAGTCATCGGAAAGAAGCAGCAGCAGCAAAACACTGACATTGGGCCACACCAGTATGGAAAAGAGGCTTGGTTCCGTGACCAACGTGAATCACAATAGTTTTTACAACGCATGAATCTGCAATTTCAGCTCTCAAAAGCACAAAAAATTAAGGTAGAAATTTAGGTCCTTGAAAATCAGATGCAATGTCAAGGAAATTCAAATAACCTTACAAGACACAAAAATTGCCAGGCCCTAATTGTATTCAGGCACTGAAGTGAGAAGAAACACACTTTAAATTTGATGGAAATTAGATTTGGAGAATCCATGTTTTTCACATAGGCAACTGTAACTTACGTGGCAAGTTTATTTGTTCAAAAACCTTTTGAAAATTTTAAATACAGTATAACTGCAATAAGCCGATTCTCAAAGGATCACACGAAAGAGACATCGTATCAAATTGCTCATCTAATTGAGTGTCGTCCTATTAAGGTCATTCTATTGTCAATTTACCTTATCGAGCAAGTGCAGTTTCAATAAAACCTCACTAAGTTTCACGAGAGTTCATAGAAAATTAATATAATCATTCATTAGGGCCTACATAAATTACACATATAAAATATAATGTTTTATAGTTATAAAAAAATATGTTCTTAAATTCAATTGTTAACAGTGTAACATTAACTTTAATGTTTTGGAGACATGTTTTTGTAATCCTTATTCATTGCCACTACCGTACTGCACTGATACGTCATTTTTCATAGAACTTAAAATGGTAGCATAGAAACTTTTATAAACGTGAAAGAAATCAAACCAAATATCTATTTAGTACAGCTGACATGCAAGTGATTGATAATAAAAATGTCTCCGGAAAGAAGTAGGGAAAGTCCTATATTGAGCATCTTAAAGACATTGTTTACTTGAAGATATCCGTACAAACTGTGGGAAATATGCATGAGAAAGGTGATTCATGTTCGTATTATAAAGGTCCTGTAGATACCATAACAAAATACTTCGCGCTACTGAGGTGAGGTTCGTTTTACAAAGTTCATTTAGGCCTACTGAAAGATACGTGTAACCAAGGGCAAATTCATGCTAGGGTATAAATAGATTTTGTTATAGAGGTTGATGTGTGGTGATTCAACTAGCAGAATACGTGCTATCGAGGTTTTTAAAGAATTAGTCCTATAGAGCTATTGATAACATTGAGTGTTGTTGGCAGTTGACCATTTGTATGTGTTCCTAACAAAGCTTGGTAGAAAAGCTAGTGAACAATTCTTCAAAGAGGTGGACATGATCACAGTATACAGCCAATATCCTCAACAGTTCCACCTTAAAGAAAATAAAATTGACTGGTTCACAAAAAGGGAACATCAACATAACCATGGAACCAGCCACGCCCAAGACCTGGATATCTCTCACTTCTGGCTGAGTGGTAATGTACACATAAGGGGTTTCCTTGTTTTTCAATGAAATTTTTTAACACACTGTCTGAGGCTATTAACTTGAAACCAATAAAGTCAAGTCACTGTTGAGAGTACGGTAACTTATGTCAAGTGGGTAGTCTCTGTTATATTTACACAATATCGATGAGGAGTCTCTTTTTAGCCGTTTATCCCTCTGCCCTGCCATCTTAAGTAAATGTAAAATCCTATTAATTTTTAGTCATTTTAGTTAGTGACGCAACCAATCCGACAGTGTCAGTTGACAATGGAAATTTCAAGCATCAAGGATTCTTTCCAAAAAATATCAAGGACAGTCAGGTCGTGCTAATCTGAATACACAAAAGCTCAACCAAGCTTCAAAGGCCTTCTATAACATTACCGTACTTTAGAATGCATCATAACTCGGCCTCCGATATAAGACTAAAGCCTACTGTATGCCAAGGGATAAAAGGTGAAAGCGCTTTTGACAAACAACTACGTTATTAAATCACTAAACTGAAGTACGGGTAGTGTTTACAGTTTGCTTTGCAGCTCCCACTTTCAGTACCGCTGGTGAGAAGCCCATTTCTTTATGTACAGTAGCCTATTTCAACTTGTGGTATTTCTATACCTACATTAAGTTAAGTTTTTTTTCAATTAAAATCTTTTATAAGCATTGAGTTTAATTTTTTAGAACTGATCCTTACTACTGTACAATCTTATCAGTATGAGTATATATAGCCCTAATCAACTTGAAAATGTGTTTATATATCCTAGGACTAATTAAAAATGTTGTTGACACGGTAAAAAAAAAAAAATTGTAGGGCCTATGCCTAAGTTTTGAATCAAACAGAATCATAACTAAGTAGGCTAATAGAAAAGAGTACGATGGGTAACTAATAACAAGCCAAAAACTGAGGAACCAAATTTGCACAGTCAATGCATTTTAAACTTACCGTACACTAAGTAATACAGTGGAACCTCGATATATCGAACCTGAAGGGGAATGTAACAAATTCGTAGTATCAAGGTCTTCCATATACTGAGGTTCGTTATATCAAGGTTATTTTTTACAAACTTCGATATACTGAGGTTCAAGACCTCATTACTTATTTCCAGTAAGCATAGAAATTGAGGAATAAATAAGTGCGTAGAATATAAAAGTTCACTGAAACACTATAAGTTGCTTAATGTTTATAAACCCTTCTATGAAAATTTTATCACGAGCTGATCAGGACAAAGACTATAAATGGTGTCCCAAAAAAACTAAACAGTGAAGCAAACACATAATGTATTTAGGCTAATAAGCATCAGTCGGGACTATAAGACAATTTACTCTTATAGTACCGACGGATGCTTATTAGGCCTATACATTTTGTGTTTGCAGCACTATTTAGTTTTTTGTGACACCATTTATAGTCTTTGTCCTGATACATATTTACTGCATGTATAGGACGTTTTTACTCTTATACATGCAATAAATATGGGGTTTTAAAATTATTACTCATAAGAATAATTTAAAATGCATTTACACAAAAATGCTAACGGCCACCTAAAAGACACTTAAGGTAATGAATGGAACAACACTAACACAGTAAGTTAACTGCAAAAAAATTATTTGTTGTGGGAAACAAGAATATCGCTGTGGACACAAGGCACGGCAAAAGGCAACTTCTGTAGAGCGACAGGTTGCAACATGAAAGAAAATGGATGAGCGTAATGATTCAAATGGTTGTTCTTTTTATAACTTCGATATGTTGAGGTTTTGTAGTCAAAACTTCGATATGTAGAGGTGATTAGGTCGCGCATCGGTGCTCCAAAAATTCGTTATATTGAGGTTATCCCCACTAATCTGTCGATATATAGAGGTAGAAATAACATTATATTGATAGGAAGGTTCAAGGGGAATGAGAAAACTTCTTTAGCCTATATCAAGGATTTCAATATATTGAGGTTCGATATATCAAGGTTCCACTGTAATTTGAAACAAACATAATAAATGTCGATAACATTTTTTTTATCATTGATTATAAGAGTGATAGGCCTTTCGGATAACATACTTTATTCTGGTACCTCTCAATGTGCTCTCGATAAGGCCTATCATATGTTCAGCTCACACTAAAGAAATAGGCTAGGCCTAGTTTTGAAGGTAATAATTTTATATCAGCTCATCATACACCTAACTGGCAGTGATGAGTTAAATTCAACATAGCCTACATGAGCAGTCAAGATGATAAGAAGATTTTACGGCCACGTATTTCCTCTTGGAAGGCTTACTTAATCAACACCAGTACTGTAAATAAGCCTAGCTAGTACAAACAACATAAAACATATAAATTGGTATATAAAACATACAAATTATATATCAATTTTTTCAGAATGAAATAGGCTATTCAAAACAATATTGTTTTTAGTGTACTTACAAAAATTTATTTTGTTAATCCTCCTATTTTGTAACAATAAAGATTTTTTTTTCTTATTATTTTCCTTTTAGAGTATTATCATGGTAAGGTATGTTGTCCATACAACAAAACTAAGATAGCCAAAATAACCACAATTTTATTGGCTTTTTACTGATGTATAACACTTGATTGTTTATATTATAAATAAAATATTACAAAGCAAATATGTGAGGTAAGCACAAACCACATTTTCGCCGCCATATTTTTTAAAATTTTTTATTTTTTATTTTTTTAATTTTTTATGATAAAATTTTTTCTAGAACTATTTATAAATATTAAATATAACTATTTGTTATGAATATAAATAATTATATTTATTTATAATAAATTAATAAAGTTAGGCCTAGGCCTATTCACTCACCTAGGCCTAGGCCTAACTCACAACTTTCATGTTCACTGACAACTTCACTTTGTACTCTGAATCTTCATTTAGAAGGCCCAAATAGCACTATAATTACTCAATTCACTCATTATTACATTGCAAACTAACTATAATTCACTAAAATTTGCATTTCAAGTAATAACATAACCACAAAACAGCGCCGCCCCTACGATACGCGTAAACAAAAACAAACACCAGAAATTCAGTCTTACCAACATACTGATATTTCAACAAATACAGCTGAACATATGATGACTAGATTGTTCATCTTTTCCTCTTTCATACTATATAAAAAACATCGACATTGACTATAAAATAACGAAGTAAAATGCATTTTACATAGACCTTGCAAATGGATCGCGATCGCGATCCTACCAGTTTAGAACGGCCTAAATGGGTCGCGATCGCGACGTTTACCAGTTGGAGGGTTAATGGCACCGTACTGAGTGAACTACCTATTATAATAAAGAGGTCAATCTTCATAAAACAAATAGGCGGCAACCCATTGACTTAAAATAACACTAAGTTATTTAACCTAGGTTATACAAACCCTGCTGAACCCAACTCAGTATTGGATCGGTAACCCTTCGACTTAGTGGGGTAGGTATTTCCGGGCGATATTTTCGAGAATTTTCTCCCAGAATGGAGTAATACTAACACTTATCAATAAAAATTACCAACCAAATGTACCATAGGCAGGAGATAGAAGGCTACTGAAAATATCCCCGGAAATACCCCACCCACTAAGTCAAAGGGTTACCGATACAATACTGAGTTGGGTTCAGCAGGGTTTGTGTAACCTAAATAACTTATTATGGTGATTCAGGTAAGTTAGGTGTTAACCTATGCCGATGCTGTTAGGTAGGCCTAACCTAGAACTTAATAATTTTCAGCAATTTAACTGATGTTTAGAAAACCTACCTAAACTTAACCTAACCTAACCTTAATTGAATGGGTACTGGTAGTAATATTTTCCTTTATAAAAGTATTTTTCCCATGTTGGTTGATGAAATAATTTCCAAATTTTGCTAAACACAGAACACCAATAGCCTTTCTAACCTTAAAACAACTGATGTAGATAAACCTAACCTCATCAGGCCAACATAACATGATAATGGTCATAAACTTTCAGTCTCAACAAAGCTTATAAATAGGAACTAAATATTTTATGAGTGATATACCTTATTTTAAGGAATTGTTCCGTATTAAGTCACTAAGAAACTTGAAACTTGACACATTCACAAACTAAACGTGGTTATAAAAAAAGATTGACAGCTGTTTACAATTCCAATTCCATTCCCGAACGGTGAACGGGAGAACGGGAGCCGGCAGGCGACGGAAGTAGCGCATTTTTTTGCTTTTTATCCGTTCCTGTAGCGCTAAAATTCAAATACTATACAGGGAAGCAGTGCTTGAAAAACAGTTAAGAATTAAAACTATAAGCTAATGAATAAGTTTATTTCAATGAATCCTTTATAAATTCGAAAGCATGAATTTAACTACACTTTGATTTATTTTTAACAGCTCTTTCCTTTCACGGCAAGTGCAAACTGCAGGAAGGAAGTGATCTATCTTCTTATTTATATAAGGGTTTCGTCTGTTACGTCCCTTTTTCTCGCGACCTACTGTCCTACTGAACCTATTTTTAAGATTGAGGTGTCATTTTAAAGCCTAGGATATAGCGCGTTGACGAATCGTAATTAAAAAGGTCATATCGTTTCGGGATTCGCCCCCCTGGCCATTGATTTATTTCTAGAGGGCGCTTTAAAATGTTGACCAACTTTTATTGCAAGTTCTTTAATGTGAATTGTACTTTAACAGCTGATTACCTTCAGATGAATTTTAAAAGCCAGCTAGTAAACAAACAACATTCAACAATTAACACATAACAATAAAAATAAGGTTACAATTAAAATAAGGTATAATAAAAAATAGATCTCTGTCACTTCGATTAAAACCAACATACATGTATTTTAGGTTAGTTTCTCTCTCATACAGAATCATGAAATGCGCAATTTGCGCACTGGCCACCTCGTATTCACTATTATTATAACTTGTAATAAGTTACAAAATTTAATTAATTTTACCACTTTAAAACAAAACAACGTTTCTAAACATAAAAAAAATACAATTCCATTCCGGGTGGGCTGAACTCATTTCTATTACCTACTAGGAATACGCTCCGATGTCCGTCCCGTACAAGAATTTTTTACTCACTTTTTGAGTTATTAAGTGACGCTTTTTATGGGTTTTTTTTAGGGAGAGGTAAGAAAAATGCATTACGCATACAGGTGGCAAGTCTGTAGTGTGGGGCTCCCCTAAAAATGGGTTTACCTCCCAAAACCTCCTCTACTCTTTAGGATTCTAACCTGGAATTGTTTATCACATTACGTCAGACTAGGCCTAAATTTTTCTAACGCCGGTGGGGCTTACTCCTTATCCAGCCACTCGATCAAGGGATCTGGGCCACTTCGCGGTCCAGATCGGTTTTTTTTTTCCAGGAGGATGCCCCGGACGAACTGTGATAAACAATCCCAGTTTTCCTCATCCTCCAAGATCTTTTGGCAGACCGAGTCCACCGAAAATGCACCAAAACATTTGTGTGGCCTTTAGGCGGGGCCCTTCCCAACGGTTGCAGCGGAAGAATGTGTGTTCCGCATCGTCGGGAACGCCCGAGCAATAAATGCAGTCCGGTGAACCGGTCTTGCCCATCCGGTTCAGGTACGACCGAGATAGCCGTGAATTGTCAAGAATTGGCTGCCGTTCCACCCATGGTTGGACGTGCTTGATAAGTCGCGCAGTCCATCGTCCTCGGGTGTCGTGCTCCCAGCTGTGTTGCCACTGCTGGAAGGTTCTGGAGCGCTCTTCTGTTCTAGCCGTGTCCTTATAATCTCCTTGTCTCTGATAAATTGCCTTCCTCTCTCCTGCCAAGAGCTTGACAGGGATAACTCCGGCGACCACCAGGACGGCAGGCTCGGACACTGTCCGGTAGGCGGAACACACCCCGAGCGCCGCTTGACGTTGAACCCGGGCGAGTCGCAACCTGTACTACTCTTTATCGAGAGCGTCTGCTCACACCTCTGCTCCATAAAAAAGCACGGACTGAACCGCGGACATCAACAGACGTCTTCTGCTGGATCGTGGAACCCCGACATTGGCCATCAGCCTACTAAGGTAAGTGACTACCTTAGCGGCCTAGTCCGCCGTACGGAATATCTGATCCCTCCAGCTTAACTTGGTGTCCACCATAATCCCGAAGTACTTAGCAGCACGAGTTTATTTGGACCACCTTCCTTCCCACTCGGAACGGAACGACGGTCTCCATCCTCTTCTTTGTAAGGATCACAATCTCCGTCTTACGGAGAGTACGCGAGAGAGCGTGATCGAACATCCATGTGTTGACCACACGCATGACTTGGTTCAACTTTAGTTGGGCCAGCTCAACGTTGCGTGCGACAATGAGAGCTGCAACATCATCGGCGTACCCAACCAAAGTGGTTTCCTCAGGCATCTCCAACCTCAGGAGGCTGTCATAGGCAACGTTCCAGAGATCCTGGCCGAGTATTGAATCTTGCACGGCACCAGAAGTGACTTCCATAGTCCACGTTCTGTCCCTTGTGTCGTAAATCAGGATTCGAGAGCGGAGATAATCCGCAACAAGATGAGTCGCAACAGATATGCAGGAACGCGAAAGGTGTTGCGAAGCGCATCCAGCATATCGACCCACCTCGCCGAGTTAAAGGCATTCTTGACATAAGCGTAACAAAGAAGCACTACTTAGCGAGAGAAATGGTCGTGGCTCTCGGCTCTCTTCACAGCTCTCTGGACTTCGGTGATAGCGTCAATCGTTGACCGTCCCTTTCTGAAGCCGTACTGACGGAGGCATAAGTACCCAGCAGCTTCCACGGCAGACGTCAGGCGGGAACGGATCAGCTTCTCGGGCAGCTTCCCAGCTGTGTCCAACATGCAAAAAGGCCTGTGGGACGACGGCAGCTCGGGATCACCTTTGCCCTTGCTGATGAGTACAAGTCTGGCGGTTTTCCAGGGAGCCGGAAACACCCTTTCTATCAAACAGGCGTTGTACTTTCTCAACAACAAATCAGCATTAATTGAAAATACTTTCTTTAAAGCCTCGCTGGGAATCCGTCCGGGTCAGGAGCCTTGTTGCTCTTTAGGGAGAGAACGGAGGTTTCCATCTCCTCGAATGTGAAGAGTGGAACGTCATCTAACCGTCCAAAGTCAACCGGCGTACATCCTAGGCCTAGCCTACAAATACAAACAATGATTTTAGCTAAGACCTCAAAACAAGCAAGTAACTTAATAATAATTATGCTTATAATATTAAAGGTAAATAGATTGTAGAGCGAAAAAACAATACAATTTAAAATCCATGATTGCAAATTAATAAAAATCAAGTAATGTAAGTATTGTAGAATTACGCTTACTTAACACTTAATGCATATTTTGTTACCTGAGACATAGGCTACAATGGCACAACACATTCTAATTAGTTGTTCAATTTAAATCTTTCTCCCAAATAGATATTTGTTGTATCCCATAAATTAGTTAATCGCATAATTCCGTACGACAGCAATTCATTCCACATCAACATGCCTATCTTTTGGTATAATTTATAACTTCAACAAGTAAACATAAGTGTTGATCTATTTAATTTAACAAATAGGTCTGTCAAAATATCAATTAAATTTTATTTAAAAACGTAACATAACGGCGAGCAGATATAAACAAGAAAAGGTTATGTTAATATGTTGAATGTTGTTTTCAGTAAACACAGCGACAACTCAGCTGCGATGGGGGAATAAACTGATCATAGCAACTACATTAGTTTAATCATGTAGCCTAAACAACTAAAGTTCTGTCAAAAATTCCGGAAAATAAGCTTTTTTAATACTTGAAAATAATTGCTCGATTATAGTTTATTACCTAGTTTAAAATACTTAAAATCTAACCTGAGAATTTCATTGAAATCAAATTAGTAATAAAAAAGCCTTTTGGGGGTCTAAAATTCGCCTAAGAGAAATTTAAAGTCGTTCTAAAAGAATTTTATACTCTATGTTCCATATAGTAAAAAATTCAATTACCTGAGAATAGCAATTTTAGCAATTAAAAAATGTCCGTTATTTAATAAAGAAATTATAGTATTTTCTACAATTAAAAGCATCTGAAAACATAGAACCACAAGTTAAAAGGACATACGTTAATAGTGTTAAGGAATTATGAACCACCTAAAAACTTTTTAGATTTGCTAATTTAATAAGGGAAAGATAATATAAATTTGATTGGGATTGATCTGTTCTATACTTTTATTACTTGTTAAAGAATTTTGTTATTGTATCCAAACAAAACTATGTATTCCGGGACTTGGGTTTATAAAATGTTCTAATGCCAATAAAATTACTTGCTTAAATTTAACATATTTAATTTTAAAATTTGCCCCTTGAGATGAAGTACTTTAATGTGAGAAGCTGTGAGTCTGGTGGTTGAGCGAGGAATTTTATTATTATAGGCTACAAAATCGTTTAATGCCACTTAGAGCTTAATATTCAATATTTAAGTAATTAACTATTACCTATTTAGTATAATAAAATTAATTAAATTCAAAATTCTGTCTACTTTCTAAAGTGTTTTATCAACTTGTAAATTGACGAAAATATAAATGCTCATAACTGAATACTTTAAAGAAAAGAAAAAAAGGAAAAACTACCTAATTAATTTTGCATGTGGGTGTCTTAGCGTTAATTTTCTTAGAGTTTCCCTCTAAGAAAAATTCAAAAAAATGCCGAGGGAAATATAGGAATTAATCAATGAGTTAATACATTATCATAATTTTATTGAAGTCTATACAGTAAAAGTATTAAATTGTATTTTCTATAGCAGTAAATAATGTCTGAATTCTATATTTCTGTTCCGACTTTTTTAAGATTTCATGTTCACAATGTTTATTGTTGAACGATGAAAGTAAATTTACAAAATGTATTTACTTCCAACATGATCCGTTGTAGCCTATAGCTTGATAACTGCTCGATATGTAATGCAAAGTGTCACATCACTTGACAATCCTATTTGTGTAAGGTACATGTATGCTCACGGATCTTGAAAACAGCTTTAAAGACTTTCATCAAACTTTGCAAATAACTTGGTTCTGGGATAAAAATAATATTTATATAGTTCTATTTGCTAGAAAAAAATACTATTTTATTATAATATTAAATTAAAATTCTAAAATTTTAATATTGGTCTTATAGTGATTTTAAAATCAAAACAAAAGTTGCTGAAAATTCAACTATCACACTCTCTACTGTCAAATGACGAACCACATTTTCCGGTACAAACATGTGTTTTTAGCGAATTTCCCTATAGGGAATACGCTATTACGGTAGTAGTCACGGTAAGACCTAAGCCCGGGACCATGATACTTTTTCGTTTTGAGGTCCCTAGAAGCCAAAAACACCGCTCGTTCAAATTGATATGTATGTATATATATATATATATATATATATATATTTATATATATGTGTGTCCGTGAACACGATAACTTTTGAACGGAACCTCCGATTTTGATGAAATTTGGTACAAGGGTGTAAGCCAGCGCCTACTAGGTTGAGTTCGCGAACCAGAATGATCGGACCATAGGAACGGAGTTTTATGGGGTTTCAAAGGGGTCAAAAATAGATTTTTGGAATTTTGGACCTTAATTTTTAAAATTCATCAATTTTTAATGAAACTATTTAAAAGAGCTTAAAAAACAAACAATTTGGTATTTTGAATTTTTATCATAGCATAACTGGTTACAGGGAAAATCCAAAAATGTGTTTTCCATGTTATTCTTATGGGAAATCAAGAAACCCTGTATCTTGCTTATTTATTGACATAACTTAATCAAATTTGGTAGATACATTATCTATATAAGGTTTAACTTATACTTGCTTACAAAACTCATATGGCGTCAAACCTACATACTCACCCCTGTGGGGTTTATGGGAAAAATAAAAAATTCCCAGAGTTTGATACAATTTTGGGTTTACATTCACCAATTATTGATTAACTTAGATTTTCTAACAACACCCAATGGCAGCAAACCTACATACTCGATCCTATGGTGTTTTTTATGGGGAAAGTAAATAATCTGAAATTCCATTGGAAATTCGCTGAGTACGCAGGTCTGCTGCGACGGGGGTATTTTTTCTATGTATCCAGTGACTGGACTACTGAATGATACTATAATAAAATAATTTATCATCTTTTACATAATGCCTTATACTGGTGATCATGTCAATTTAGTTTAATAAATTTTAAGTAAAAGGATAAAACAACTAAACAATTTAAGAATTTTAAATAAATTTTAAAACAAAATAATTAACAGCTTTGATAAAATCAGCACTTAGAGGTAAAATCCACGTGTTACCAGAGTGCAGCACCTTATATTTAAAAATTCTGAAAGGCGAGTGATCAGAGAAAATGAGCTAGTCTTGAAAGAAACGGCCTTTTTGGGCTTTGCAATATTCATATAAAAATTAATATGCAAACATTTTTGACACTTATTATGCTATTTATTTATAATTATGGTGTATTGTAAAATGTTCTGTTTGTTAATCATAAAAGTTTATGATATTTGATGGTTCAAAACTGGACCCAGCTACCTTTGGTCATTAGGCTGTTAATTAATGACCCTCACAAATGAATCACTGATATTGGGTCAGTAAAAAAGCTACATCTCATCTGATCCATTACAATTATCACATTCACTCTTCAGTCATACTCAATACCCACTATAGAATGCGTCTGTGATTCAAGGAAGTATGTATGTATGTACTGAATAAATATAAACCTCTCCACAATTTAATTAATTTCCATTAAAAAAAAGGTAAACAGCTACATATCATTGCCCACACCATGACACACATCACTATCGCATTTTAAACGCCTTTGGCGTCACGTCCAATTTGGCGGTCTTTGACTCGGCGCGAATCAGATCAGCTGGGTGACAATCGGATGTTCCCGCGCGCGCGATTAATTCGCACAATCCGACCGTCATTACGGCCAATCAGCTGGGGCTGTAATTATGCGCACATGTAATTGTAAATGACAGACTCTGTGACACGTTCTCGACACCGTTATACACGATGCGCACGCGCAGGCGACAAACGTGGACCTCAGGGAGTAATGACGTAATTGGAGAAGGGAAAGATACCGTGCATGTGCGCGGCAGTTGAACGACAGAGGGTTGAACACGTGGTTGTTCAGACGGGATAAAACTCGTACCGGAAGCGTCAAACTTGATTACAAGCGCAAAATCATGTACGGAAATAACGTATATAGTCCTCAAAAGTTCCATTATTTTCTCCTTTAAGTCATGTTTTACTAAATTTGACTCCTCAAATTTCACATGGCTTGTTTCGGTCCTCAATAATCGATAATTTTAACGACACCAGTAAAATAGTAAATGCAATCCTATAGACGTAAAATATTAACATTATACCGCACAGCAGAGTATAGGCCAAAAGCTATTGAACCCATTCAAATTTCAAAATACTATGAAACCACATCGCCACCTGGAAAAATACTTTTTCATCACACTACATCGATATCACCTGTTTTCGACACTCGTTTCTACCGTCGAAACACCTGTTTTGCCGGCCTAGGCCTGCAAAATCAGCTGGCCTAGACCTTACATAAAAACATTCACAACACGTTGTATCACAAAAACATGTGACTGCAACAATGAAATGAATTGGTTGCCTAGCAACCGGAAACACATTGCATCCCGCTAGATTAGGTTAGTAGTGCTTGGCTTAGTTGTTTGGCTCTGAATGAAATATTTTTTCATTAGTATAATATTTATTGCATTGTGTAGTGTGATGAAAAATATCGTTCGTAACTCGGGCCGAAAACGTTTTGCCAACCCTCGATCGTTTCAACGATCTCGGGGCCGGCAAAACGCCACTTTCGGCCCTTGTGACGAAATATACTATTTCCATGTTATTCTTATATCCCTTATTTTTTTATATAACTTGATCAAATTTGGGATGTATTCACTCGGTAGGGTTTAACTGATATTTATGTACTTACAACACTCATATGGCGGCAAACCTAATGCTCATCCCTGTGTTGTGTATAAGGGAATTTTAAAAAGTAACGCACTATGGATAAAATTTTATTTTATTTTACCTAACAATTAAGTTTCCTAACAAAATAAATTTTGACAGTATCTCATGGCAATAAACCTACATACTCATTGCTGTGGGGAGAATACAAAATAACAAATTTCTTTGTAAATTTGCTAAGTACGCATAGTCTATTTACTGCGACGGGGGTATTATAAAACTGTTTTGAACAAAAATGATGTATATCTATTAAGAAAATTCAACTTTTAAGTTTTTAAGAGCCCTTTTCTCAGAAAGCGTGATCACCTTGGCCTGTAGAAATGCATGAAAATGACCTTACACATTCATACTAATTACACCAAAAATGCTTTTTCAAAAAAATAAAAATCTTTATAAATTTATACTAATTTTACATTTTGCTTATTTTATCTCTTGAAACAGGCAGTATGATGACGATGATAATGGGCCTGAGTTTAAGCAGTCAATGTAATTTTTTTCTGCAGTAAAATAAATACGAGTTCCATGCTCGTTGATACTCGACGGATACAGAAATCGTGAGTAGAGCGCTAGGCAGGTGGTGTGAAACATGCATAAAATGTAGGTATTTCTTTAAATTGCTATTTCATCTATATATTAATAGACAAACATGTTTCGTTTCCTCCTTTTTTCTCAGCTTGTGGGCAACGTAGGAAAAATCCGCGCATATCGTTAGAAAGGTAGGGTCCTGTAGATGAGCAGAATCCTATTTTAATTCATATCGGCCCTCGGAGCTCCGCCCTACAGGCTTCCAAGTTTCAATGTTAATCTTATGGCTAAATGCTAGCAAATCAGGAACAGATGTTACAGTTATGAACATTTTTAATCAAATTTGCTCAAGTGAGTTTTGGTCGAATTTCGACCAGTGGGTGGTCCCTAGTTCCAATTAATCAGCTACTTTACATAATTAAGTAGCTTTAAAGTAAGTTAATTAGTTTTTTATACTGTATATAATAAAAAATAAACTAAATAAACTTACGTATATTTTAATCCACCAACTAGAAAATTGAGCAGAGTTTAAATAGTATAACACTGTATTGTTTTTCTTTCCATTAAAATAATATTACATTATAATAATATACGGTTTTAGGTACTGGTCATAATAAACCAAATAATTGTTGAGCGTTAGCTCTTATACCGTATTTAGACAAGCGGGTACCTTGTGTGTTTACCTCTTAGGGTTTGGAAAATTAGATTTTAGTAATATAAGGAAGTAAGATAACGTCAAAGTAAATAAAACTTGGTAATAGCCTATAGAAAAGTTTAGCTTTAGGCCCGGTGGTAGTCTCAGACCAACCGTCCATAAAAAGGACGGTTGGTCTGAGACACTGAAAGTGAGACACTGACACTGACACTCTGAAACACTCTGAAAATCTCCAAAAAAAAGAAAAGTTTATTTTTCATTTTTACCAATTGAACGTAATTATTTTCAAAGTACTAATAAAACCTGCTAAGTTAATATAGGACTGAAAATGTTTCTTTTCGTACATCTCCCATGTAAATCGTCTTATGAGAAGTCTCATACGAACTGTAGGTTTTTTACCTTACTGTTTTAAATATATAGATAGACTAGCTTTTTCCCGCGGCTTCACCAGCGATACTCGCTGTGAGGTTCAGCTCGTTCGCTACGCTCACACGCCACAATTCTATAAATGCTCTGGTTCTCGATAATTTATATGAGAACAGCTGTTTACAAAATTAATATTCCTTAGGCCAGTCAAATTTTACATAGAAAGCGGCTAAAATTGCAAAGCATGATGTATTTCTGTATTTTTGATATGTTGTTGGGGCCAGTTAGGGTAATTCAAAAACAAGTTTGCAGCTTCGAAAACCCTGTGCCCCCTGCGTAGTAAGTAAAAAACTACACAATTTATGTAATTTTACTAGTTTTTGGCCTATAACTTATCATAGTGCATTTTTCTTAACACTACCCCTACAATAATTAAAGAACGTAAATTTTCTAACAATTTAAGCAAAATTTCATATATGTGAGTCAAATTGTTTTTGAATTTTGATTTTTTAAATATTACAAACTTTTGTAATTAATAGCCAAAAATTGCATTTTTTCTTATTTTGAAAACAAAAAAACTGTGTAATATCCATATTAAGGTAGGATTCTTAAAAACTGCGTTTTTAGTAAATTTTATTGGTTTCCATTTGATCACAAAGCTAAGTATGCACCGTCTACACTTTTCTGAAAACTATAAAATAATCATTCATGAATATACAGATAATTTTATCATTTAGTTAGTTTATATCATTGGCTTTAAACATTGGGTGATGAATCGGGGCCTACGGGATGAATACGAAATAAAAAACATATTTAAGGTTAAAAGTTGTATTTACAGATAAATTATGTCAACAAAAACCAATAATTAGTATTTTGGCCAGAATTAAAAACGCAGTTTTTAAGAAATCTACCTTATATTACACCAATTTTTGGTGGTCAAAACCAGAAAAAATGCAAATTTTGGCTATTAATTACAAAAGTTTGTAATATTAAAAAAATTAAATTCAAAAACTATTTGACTCACACATATGAAATTTTGCTTAAATCGTTTGAAATTTTACGTTCTTTATGTAGGAGTATTGTTAAGAAAAATGCAGTATAATAAGTTATAATCCAAAAACTAGTAAAAATACATAAATTGTGTAGTTTTAGCGAATTTCCCTATAGGGAATACGCTATTACGGTAGTAGCCATGGTAAGACCTAAGCCCGGGACCATGATACTTTTTCGTTTTAAGGTCCCCAGAAGCCAAAAACACCATTCGTTCATTTTCATATATATGTATATATATATATATATATATATATATATATATATATATATATATATATATGTGCATTATATATATATATATAGGTG
Source organism: Neoaliturus tenellus (assembly GCA_030545055.2). Lineage (NCBI taxonomy): Eukaryota > Metazoa > Arthropoda > Insecta > Hemiptera > Cicadellidae > Neoaliturus > Neoaliturus tenellus. Next base: position 184,836,479 of record CM061534.1, on the reverse strand, counting down.
CATATATATATATATATATATATATAGGTGCTACATATATATCTATGTGTCCGTGGTACTGATAACTTTTGACAGCGACCTCCGATTTTGATGAAATTTGGTATGAAGGTGTAAGACCAAGTCTATTTTCATGAGTTCGCGATCCAGCGTGATCGGGTTATGGGAACGGGGTTTTATGGGGTTTCAAAGGGGTCAAAAATGGGTTTTTGGCATTTTTGGACCTCATTTTTCTAAATTTATCAATTTTAACTAAAATCATTTAAAAGAGCTCAAAAAAACAAACAATTTGGTATTTTGAATTTTTATCTTAGCATAACTGGTTACGGGGAAAATCCAAAAATATGTTTTCCATGTTATCCTTATGGGAAATCAAGAAAACCCTATACCTTGCTTATTTATTGACATAACTTAATCAAATTTGGTATGTACATTATCTAGATAGGGTTTAACTTATACTTCCTTTGAAAACCCATATGGCGGCAAACCTACATACTCACCCCCATGGGGTTTATGGGGAAAATAAAAAATTGCCATAGCTTGATACAATTTTGTGTTTACATTCACCAATTATTGATTAACTTAGATTTTCTAACAACACCCCATGGTAACAAACCTACATACTCGATCCTATGGTGTTTTTTTACGGGAAAAGTAAATAATCTGAAATTCCATTGGAAATTCGCTGAGTACGCAGGTCTGCTGCGACGGGGGTATTTTACTTAGGCTACTACGCAGGGAGCACAGGGTTTTCGAAGCTGCAAACTTGTTTTTGAATTACCCTAACTGGTCCCAAAAAGATATAAAAAATACAGAAATACATCATGCTTTGCAATTTTAATTCCCTATTTGACTGGCCTATATGTTCCAATAAAATTTTTTTGCTTCCATAAGAATAACATGGTAACTTTGAAGACTTGTGGGGTGGAGCCCTATGGAGGAATATGGATAAAAAGTATCCTATGTTACTTCTAGTACCTCTCAGAATAGACTACGTGTACAAAGTTTAATGATGATTCGTCAATATAGTTTTTGCGTTAAAGCGTAACAAACATCCACGCTTTCACATTTATAATATTAGTAAGTATAATGGATAAAACACAATTAAATATGTAACATAGTCATCAACAATTTATGATTTATGGACAGTTTCAAGTCGACATCTTTACCTTCGAGTACATATATAAATAAATACAAAAAATGTGCAAAAATTGTTAAAATCGATTTTCTAGTATAATTTCAATTTTAAACACCGGTTCATCGGTAGAGTCTTAAAGTAGAATAATAATCCTAACTAGCAATACAGCGGTCATCTCCAACCCCGCGATGCGAACCTCGTATAAATCACGTCCGGTAAGCTCGCCGCCGCCAACTCGCTGTTTACCCACAATGCACCATTGTCTCGTAATTTACAATGTAATTTTCTCTTTACGCATTATCCACGCCCGTTCCGATTTGTCACACCGTCCTTACTTGACAAATTACAAAACATTATTCAATATTTCCGTTCGCTTATTACATATATTCGAAGCGTGTTGCGCGTTTTTATTTCTCTATGTAATAGGTGTGATCAATCGCGCGCTTTCCACCCAATGGTGACCTCTTGTCGCCTACGCCTATGATTGGCTGTTCGCGGAATGTGCCGCCTGGCGGTCACATCTGGAACTAATTTTAAATTAATGTTCTCGCAGGATTGTTGTATAAATTAATTAATTAGATAATGAAGTTGACGAATCTATTACTCACAGACATAAAAATTCAGTTTCTTTTCACTTAAACCGCTTAAACGTAGACTAGTTTAATTCGATACTAAACATATGGTCAAATTTGGTTTAAACTCAGTTTAAGCTTAAAGTGACTTTATGAAAGCGCCACTTAGGAATTCGAGGTTTAAATAACAAGGTTAAACTTAACTAACTTTCCAAATGTCATGTAAGTAATAATGCTAATCCTCTATGGTCTGACCATCGCCTACATCATATTCTGTAGGCCTGCATAAAGTAAGTAAATAAACTTCTTGTCAAATAATGTAGGTACCTATAGAGAGTTATATAGATAATTACAGAAAATGTTTTCGACAGTTGAACAACCCATATGATTGTATATAGACTAGCCTACTAATTACCCGTTGCGAATATAAATATTTTTAGTGCTCCCCTTTTTGGTACTCCTATCCGATGAATCTAGAATATAATACTCGAGTATTATAGATTCGGTATATCCATCTACATATTTAATTTGTTAAGGGGTTTTTATTTTTTATTTGGAACTCCTACTACAATTTCCATCTTATTTTATAGTTGTTGTTGAATAGGGATTGTTTTGTAGTTGTTTCCGACAAAAACTTATAATCTTACTTAAAATAAAGCACAATCCATCATTCAGTTTTTTTTTTTCCGTTAAATTAAATTATTGGGATCGGGTTGAGAATTTTAAACCTTAGTTGATGTATAGCTGTTTGGAAATAAGTGCACTTTTTGTAATTAGGCCTACTGGTAAAATAATTACAAAATTGTTTTCATCGGGTGTAATTGATTTAGAAATAAAAGTAACTTTTTTAGCAAAGCATGTAATAGTACAAATTAAATTACTCGATTTCGAACAAGAGCACTAGTTTAAAGAAAAACTCGCTTTCATGAATTAAAATGAGAGAGCAAAATACTAACATAGTTTATATTTTATTGCTTTAATGTATTCTACATACCAAATTTTTATTAATTTTTACTGCAATATGTCAAGTTTAAAGTTCAGGGGAAAATAAAAACATCTTAAATTAAAAACGTATGAATTCCTTGAAAGCCATTGCCTAATTTGCACATCAAGGCATAAAAACTATCCAATAAATAAACCGTGGTTAAGTTGTACAAGTTGATTGGCCATGTAAAAGTTTATTTCGCTTCACCAAAACCCACACCTTTTCAAAATAGTAGTATATTAATTATCTTAAACATTCCATTTTCCAAGATTGATAACACCGTCCATTGTCAACTAAATCCCACTCTAGCAACACCCCCAAAATGGCTACCGGAAATTAAACAAAAACACGTTGGAAATAAAATCAACAAAAAAAACTCCAAACACGCCGCGTGCTCGAATTTGAATAAAAATCATAAGATGCGATCTCGCCCATTCCGATTGGGCCTGGGGCCTTGTAATTTAGTAGTTTTAATACTTTAATCACACGCGGCCACTTTATTCGTTCACGTATCTCGATAAAAAGGCAAATTGAGGTGATTACCATACTCGGCCATGGCTGCCGCCCCCCCCTCCCCCCCCCCCCCCGACCGGTGTCGTTGCACGAAGGTTTTTAATCGTTCCTCGACCGGCGCCATTTTCTCCGCATGCGATGGATTCCTTTATTAGGCCATCGCCACTGCGGATCGAATGCTAATTCAGATCTAATTGGCCTATTTGATCGAGGGACAGACAGACAGACGATTTCCATTTTCGGCATCGGCCTTGCATCCTAATTCGATGATTAGGTTGTTTCGATGATTGTGTTTTCGATTGTGACCCGAGTCATTTTCGTAAGTATAGCATCCACCGCGCCGCGCCGGCCCGGCGTCGGGGAAATTAAATGAGGATGATGTGGGCGGGGGTTGTAGGGTTCAATTATTTTGGATAGGGGTTGTAGCCTCGAGTCAATACAAGTTACACTTTTTACCATCATTGTCATTGATTAGAAAAGAACATGTAATGTGTTGGAAACAATAAATCTTTTGGTTCGTGTAAAAAGTTATACATCCATGCATCGCTGGAGACTTGCGCAAACATTGAATTCCCACCATTTCTTTATTTTTCCACAATCATCAGGGCAGAGTATGTAGGCCTATATGTGACGCCGTGAGAATTAAAGCAAATATTTTGCCAACCCTGTGAAGGTATATGCAGTCAGTGCGTTGCCAAACTTGATCACAGATTGGTATACTATACTCAAGAAAAGGTAATATTGTTCTACATTTTATAACTTGGGCCGTTCGATCGTTGTCCATAAACGCCTTAGATTCTAAGGGTTTGGATTTTTCCCATAGCAAGATGAGACCTTATTCAAAACCAGTCACCGTATTCTGGTACATGTAGCGATTGAAAAGAAACGCGTTTTTACTAAGTTTACATTGTGCTTATGGAAAAACACAAGTTTAGTTCCAGCGATGAACATATTATTACAAATCTTTGTACTGACCGAGCTTTCACTGTGAAGAATATTTCATAGTTTTCAGAAAAACAAAAATGTAGAAATACCCATTAACTTGTTTAATTAACATTTTACAAGTCGATTTATTATTTAGCGTTAAATTCCTAACTTTATTATTACCGTAAGTAAAACTGATTCATACCTGTAGGCTAGGCTAATTTATCCCATACTATGATCGTCACTCTGTACGAGTACCATTATGAAGCTCAGTTTGGCTCATAACAATTCACCAGAAGGGATGTACTGATTAAAATCGCTGACTCTGACGTTATGACTTCCTTATGGTCGGACTGGACGGCCAAGTATGGCCCCGGACCACGCCACGCCGGCAACAAGTGCCCAGGTAGTCGATGATGGAGGAAGTAGAGGGTAGAGGAAGTAAAAAAGTAATGATGAAAAGTTAACATGAGAGGTTACAACTGTGACGATCCGAGTTCAGTTTGAAAACAAATTTTCTGTAGTGATTCTTTTCTTTCGGAGCTCAGGTGTTTACAGCTCGAATACAGCTTATCTTATTTGTTAATATACTTAAAGATATTTTGCAGTGCACTATGTGAAAGGTATTAATAAATAAATTTTTGATTGTGATTTATTAAATGATGTAAAGTTTCATTGTTACAGAAGTTGTAAATATAACAAATTCATAATTGACTTTGGGGCCAACGAATTCATATACTGTAATGCGAATTTGTTTTAAATTCATGTAGAGCATTCTAAGAATATTTTTAATTGGCGAAAATTAATCTCATAAAGAAATATTCCACGTCTAGAAGCAAGTCTTGTAGAACTTCAAATTAAGATAAAAAATCACAATTACAATTAATTATTCAGCACAGAGAATAGTGTCAAAATATATTCAAAGACTAAGTGTTTACTGAATATTTTTTATTATTTGAGTTAGTGAGTTATATGATCACAATAGGCCTAATGCGTCAATACAACCAGCAACAAAATCATCACTTAGTCATCAAAAACTTTGAAGACTATTGATCATCAGCTGGTTCATGAAATGAAAAGTAATGTTTTCTTTTTTCTAGCAATTTTTATGATATTTTAGAAAATATTGAAGCTTATATTTGCTAGAATCAGTGTTTTAAAGTAATTTAAGGTATGTTTTAGTTATACAAAGTTACATTAAAATGAAGAGTTTTAAATTTGAAGAGAAAACTTACATTACATAGTTACCCCAATTATTGAGGTTAGTTATTGAGACACAAGTTAAAATGTCAAAACATTCCGTTATTTATTTCTTTTTACAAACATTGATATTTGCTAAAATTGTTTGCGTGTCAGTAGAGTCTAAAAATGAACAGCTTAGCACAGAATATAATGCTTATCATTGTAAAGAAATTGAACTACATTGGGTTTATTTTGAAATAGCCAATGATAAATTTAAAATTGACAGAGCTTTAGAAAATACAAACTACAGGTTTAAAAAGAATCGCTGGAGAGTGTTATGGAAATTGTCAACTAACAGAATTAAGTACTCATATATAATTTTAGTGACATTCATACTTTTGAGCGGAGATATAGAGCAAAATCCAGGGCCAGATGCAGGAAATTTGTTACAAGAATGCCCTATGTGTCACAAATATTTTAGAAGAGTGGAGTCTCATATCAAAGCATCACACAAATATGATGTACCAAATGAAAGTGTTTGTTCTCGTGATTCGAATAAGAAACCACGAAAAAGCATTTTGAATAGTGTCAAAAATAAGGTTGAGAACGAAACTTACGAAAAATGGTACAGACTAGGAGATGAAGAGTTACAATTATGGGTAGACAGTTATTTAGATCTAGCGGAAAATATCAACTTCATGAATGCGACAGTGGGTAATTTAATTCTAAATGAAAACGACATGGAAACAATAAAAGATATGACTAAGCAGCTTAACATTTTAGAGTTTACATTTATTCCAATGAATAACAGAAAAAATACATGTAAGGATCCTCTCTCCCCAAATTTTCATTGGTCTCTATTGATCTTCAGTAGAAATTAATCAGTTTTTTATCACTTAGACTCGCTTTCTCCATTTAATCATTCATGTGTTTCCAACTTTGTATGTAATATAAATAAAACCTTGTCTAACGAGAATGAATATGAAATTATTGAGACAGGAAGACCTTAAAGTTTGTTTTTCGTCCATAAGATTAACATGGGGAACAATTTTATTAAATTACAAAATAAAACAGCTGTTGATAATAAAACAAACACACACATGTTTAAAGCTAGCTGAATAGAAGCAGTTGAACTACTGGTACCATTGACTTTGTACACTACGTGAGTAGACTTCTCATAGCATAGGCGTGTGTGAAGCATACTGACGGTGGTGCGATCTCGTGCGTCGTCCATCGAAGTACAAGTAACATATGATAGATAAATCAGTATTACCACTCTTCTAAACCAAGGATGAAACATTTTACAACTGAAAGTTATGTTTATGTTTTGGTAAAATGTTTTGGCAGCACTGTAAATTCAGCTGAATAATAACAACATCAACATCGATGGCAGCGACTCTGGTGCGGCGTCCACCGAACTTCCAAATTTTTGCCTCAAACTAAATGCATTGGATGAGAGGTCTATTCACGTTAGTGTACATAGTCAATGCTGGTACTGAAATATCAACACAATTCCATACTATAGTAGGATTCACGAAAATAGTCCGATGAGAGTCGATACATTGTTGCCAAATTTATTCTGAAACACATTGTTTTACTGTAGTACACATGGTTAACGTAACCACAAATGACAACATTGCAGGGCGAGAGGGGGTGAGAGGGGACACAGCTGTTAAAATTTCCATTGGACTATTTTCGTGCATCTTACTATAAATGCAAGGAGTGTCCATTTATGTGAAAAAAATTGTGTGTTTTACCTTTTCCCTTAAAATGTAGCAGGTAGATTTTGCTTGAACTTTGTAATTACGTGTATTTGGACTCAAAAATAATATTACTAACTTAACCCCACGAAAACCAATTTTACTGTACAAAAACAAGTTTGGAAATTGAAATTTTTGACGTGGTTCTTATGGGTTATCAGATTGGTATTGAAACAACAACAAAAGTTAACAAAAATTAGAACACTAAATTTTTGCACATTGGTTTTCAAAATGCTGTGAACTAGGAAAAGGGATAGTTGGTTATTGGTCTTAATTTAATGATAGCCTGTTTACTGTGATACTATTAGAAATTAAATGCAGAATGTATGAGAAGAAATTAAAACACCTGAGACTTTATTTAAAAGTGTTTCTCCTCCAGTATAGATAACAAGCTTATTGCAAAAATTGTTTGTAGAAGGAAAATGCCACATCAAATCAAAATGAAACACCAACAAAGATGTAGATTTTCTTAATTTTTGTCATTTCTTTATTTAAATTCTATAATGCCATGGAAAGTTAAGTTAAAGAGGTTTTAATTCGTTATAAATCGTAATAGTGTGGACTTATTCACTATGTCGACTACTAACTCATACAGTACTAGGCTACAAAAACAGTCACAGTGAGTGCTGCATAGCTCATACAGGACCGGGGAGTTGTAATGAATTATTGATTTTCCTTTTACTGTCATATAGGCCTACGTTTTTTGTGTGATAAACTATCTAGATCCAACATCTGTGAATTTATTCTAAATTTTATAGGAGTTTTAAGGCAGAGGATATAGGACAAATTGGCATAAGAACCATCACGTAATCCTAGCTAATTTAGAACTGAAAAAACAACTACCATAAGATAGGCCTATTAAAATACCTGTTATAATATTCAAAAGTCTATACATGCTTTTTTATCTTCAGTATATTACAATAAGCACACAAAAATGTTTTTATGAAGATAAATTTTAGCCAAAATACCACATCAACAAAGACATTGTTTATCTCTTCAGTTTTGTGATTCTTTATTTCAATTCTGTTTTAAATCGGAAAGTTAAGTTTAAAAGGATTTAAAGTGTTATAAATAGTATTAGTGTAAGCTCATTCGCTATGAAAAAGACTACTTTTCCATATACTACTTCAAAACCAGTCACAATGAGTGATCTATAACTTTTCACACATTACCGGGAAGTTGTCTAATTTTTCTTACAATTTACAATGTCACAAAATTTCAACACTATATCACAGTAATAAGTTACAAAATAAGTGGTGAACATTGATCTATCAAACGCTTACAAGATGGAAATTAATTTCCAGTATGATTTATATTTTATGCAAAAAACTAAGTAAATTACCATGGAACAAGGTTTGATGGCCAAGCACTCTGAAATATGCAGCGCATTGCGCTGCACAGGTACCCCTAGTTATAGTAATTTGTTGAGACTATATAGCAAAAATGAGTTTGTTGTAGGTTATGTTAAAAAATACCCAACTATTGTATACGTTGCTCAAAATCCAGTAGGCTAATTTCGTTTTAACAGTATGCTATATTGAAAAAAATCAACTTCATAAATAAACCTTATAAACCAGTTCGTTAAACAGTGTATCCTCAACGGTTTACATTACCTCTTTGGTATTGGATAGATGTTCTCGCTAGTGTACTCTTGAAAATTAATTAATTGTTTGTATTAATGATAATGAAATGGAGAAAAAACTAAATTGAAGGGCCTGTATGGTCCTTCCATCTGAATGGATATTTATCAATTGACTTTATAAACAACTCCTCGTCGAGCTTTATCCAATGACACCATAAAATCATTTAAACTGATTAAAAACTGTTAGAAGTAGTAAATATGTATGTAAGATAAGTAATGATACACCATCAATGAATTCTCGTGTCTTTTAGAGCATTAGAAGTCATTCTATGTTAATTTTAAGATGAAGAGCTAAACCTCTTTAATAAAAATATGTTTTTATTTCCCTCTGATTTCTTCCTTAAGTGTAAAAACTATTATTGAAAACGACCCTGTAACACATTTTATCATTACTAAAATCGTTAAAACATCTTCGATAAAAACGTTATAACCCCAAAAGTGCAAAAAAGGCACCCACAACGGAAGAAACCAGGCTCAGGAAGCTTCTTCCTTAGACTAGGGTTTCACCCATTCATAGATTGCTTCTGCTAGTTTTACGCAAGTTCGGGGATGAATGGAGGGGTGACAGGCCGATGAATTGGACGGAAACATCTTCTTGGGTTACACCGCTAAACGAGTCCCTAGACATGGGAGACCTCAGGGTTCCAGCCTGGGGCACTTATTTTTAATTTTGGTGGTGGATGGTTTTAGGGAAATTAATTTCCCTTCTTAGTACTGTAATGATAATACTTTTATGTTTATGTGAAATTTAAAACTTTGTTCAAATTATGGGCATATGATTTTAATTAGCCAAGTAGTAATAAAAGTGAAGATTTTACATCGAGTGAGGGCTAAAGGTTTTAAGCTAAGCCAAAAGATTCAAGCTTTACTTCATTAGTTAACTTAAAAACTAAATAAATTTGTAGATAAATAATTAATTTAAGCTTAATATGGCTTGTTTATCAATAATTTTGTGCTGAACAGTATTTATGTTACACCAATAACAAATGTTTCTAGCTCTGGAAAGGTTTTATCTTGATTAATGTGTATAAAATTAATTTTATTTCGAAACCATTTGAACTATTAATTCAACACCAACTTCAGTAATTCTGTGCTGTACACTATTATAAGTTAACAATAATACAACTTTTCGATCTCTGGAAAGGTTTTATTTGGTTTGTGTATAATGTGTATAGATTAATTTTTACTTTAAAACAATTCGAACAATTAATTCACCACTTCTAAAATTTGATTGGACGTTAGAACCATTCCCCATTTCAAAAGTACTTCCTTCTATTCCTAATGAAAGTTTTTAAACATAATTTATCAGAAAAGAACACAAAAATTGATAAGCCTACGATAAAAATATTATGAATCAAAATTATTTAGCTGAAATTTATCCACTTGTTGATATTAGGGGCTCAATTTTAAGTGAAATAAAGTAAAATAGAGTGAAAATTTATAAGTTACTTTCAGAATTAAAGTTTTTCTCTCTCATTAATTAGCTGTTTACTTTTTGATTTTTTTTAAATGTGAGTTTTATTAAGGACCATATTTATATTTATATATTTAACATATATATATATATATATTTAAATATATATATATATATATATATATATATATATTTATATATTTTCACTTTTAATTTTAACATGATTTTAAATCAAAAACAATAAACCTTGTAGTGTTTATTTTTTACAGAGGATGTTCACTAAAGTTTTGGAGCAATTTTCCTAATATTTTTATTAAGAATAGCAATTTAAATGCTATAAATGATCTTCAATTTAGTGTGAAGGACAATGACCTATAAGTTATAATTCTCAATGTTCTTTCGGTGTAATCCTTTATTTGTATAGGCCCTATTTATTTTCTAATACGTCAAATTGATTCTAGCGAACATCTATGCTTCTCATGTGCTTAAACATACTAGACCTAATAATAATGAAAGTTTACAATACATATTAAATACCCTCGTGGCAGCAGGCCTTCGTACTCAGCGAATTTCCAATGTAATTTCAGATTGTTTACTTTCCCCATAAAACACCATAGAATAGAGTATGTAGGTTTTCTGCCATGGGGTGTTGTCGGAAAATGTAGGTTAATTGATAAAGGTTAACACAAATTTGTATCAAGATATGGCATTTTTTATTTTCCCCATAAACCCCATGATAGTAAGTATGTAGGTTGCCGCCATATGGGTTTTGTAAGCTAGTATAAGTTAAAAAATATCTAGATAATGTACATACAAAATTTGATTAAGTTATGTCAATAAATAAGCAAGATTCAGGGATTTCTTGAGTTCCCATAGGAATAACATCGGAAAGGCATTTTTTTATTTTCTCCGTAACCGCAGTTATAAGCTAAGTTAAAAATTCAAAATACTAATTTGTTTGTTCTCTTAAGCTCTTCTAAATGGTTTTGTCAAAGTTTTTGAGTTTTGAAAGCTAAGGCCAAAAACGCTAAAAAACACATGTTTACCCCTTTGAAACCATATAAATCCCTGTTTCCATAATCTGATCCTGTTAGTTTGCTAACTCATGAAAATAGACCTAGTCTTACACCTCCATACCAAATGTCATCAAAATCGGATGTTCCTTTCAAAAGTTATCGGTACGACGGACACATAGATGGATGGATACTGGATAGGTATATAAGGTAAAGGTAGGATGGTGTTTTTGGCTTCTGGGGACCTCAAAATGAAAAAAATCATGGTTCCGGGCTTAGGACATACCTTAATAGCTTATTCCCTATAGGGAAATTCGTAAAAAAACCTTTATACTGCTCATACAATAAAAGTATTAATTGTATATTATTGAAAATGGTGTAGTCAAAAATATTAAGCTATAGTTTCTACTATTATTGTTTCACACAAAAATCTAACGATTGTAACAAAAAATTCCACATGAAATGTTTTCTCTTAAAAATATCAACTCTATGCAACCCTTACACAATTACCGGTGTATGTTTCTTATTATAGATTATTATAGCTTAGAATTTGTAATTGAATGTACATTTTATATTTACCTGTAGTGTAAATAAGATTTGCTATTAAAATCACCACCACCACTGCCACCCCTAAAACCACAAAAAATTATAAAGAAGGGACTCTAATTTTGATGCTTCGTCCGTTTTGGAATACACAAAAATTCCAAGTAACCTTGCAAATAATTTTGTTATTTAAATATGGATATCATTTTATAAATCCATAAAACTTGTTGTTGTTTAAATTTTATTTAGCATTATAAAATTAAATTTACTCTAACTACAAAAATAAGAGAATCAGTTGTATAAAAGGACTGAACCCTCGAGTTACAGGTTTAAGTTTCACTGTTTCAGTTTTTACTATAATACGTATTATTATTGGCATCTTGATAGTTTAAAATCGTTAAACTCTTAGCCTAAAATATAATTTGGAAAATATTTAAAGTAATATTATTAAATTATTAATTTTAATAAAAATGTAGTATGCGTTATACATTTAAAATCAAAACAAAAATTGGCTCACCTTTAAACAAGAACATCAGCTCTCACATTGCGTTTTACTAGACACGTTTGGTGAGTTGGAAATTGTGATAAGATCCATGATAAGATACCGGAGATGATAAGACGATACGACACAGGCTCGATCAGATAAAGAAAACGCGTCACCAAAGTGGGCTAGTCAGTGACGTAACTGAATTGAGCTTTCAAATAAGTTATTCGTTTCAAATAAGTTATTCATTTCAAATTATATAAATTTGTTTACTTTTATGAATTTGTACATTTTTTATTTAGAATGAAGGCAAATCCAGGGGTATATTTGTTTACATTTGTTATTTTGTGTTTGGATAGAACCTTGACTTTATTTAAAGAGGATTCTCAATCAATGGAATTATAATATTTGTTGCAAATTATTTAAAGACTGTATTTTAGAAAAAATTACACTTGTAGTTTTTTGTTATCATATTCTATTAATGTTATGTATACGACTTCCTATTGAAAATAATTTAAGAATCTTACAACTGTATTAGTTAATAGTCCTTGTATAGTTTTGTTAATGAGTTTATAGAGTGCTTTTCTATTTTATCGATAAAATTGTTATATAGTCTGCTACTATTAAGTCTTTTTTCGGCTAGAAAAATATACAATTATTTTAGTACGTGTAAAACTGTTGAAAATTACTGTTTACTGTTATAGTGATAGGTTTAGATCATTTATAGCTATAACTTATTGTTAGGTAGGTAAGCTTAGTAAGAAAATTCAATCTGCAAAGCTTACCCACTATATATTTTCTTAGCTCCGTTTACATGTAAATATACCAAGGAACCTAGAATAAGTAAAAAAAGATAACTTATTTAAGATTCTCTCTTTACTTATTCTTGGATTCCTTGATGAATCCAATTTTATTTTAACCTGATTTTTTTATTTGCCAAGTTGTCATATAACTTTGATTTTTCTTCTACGACAAGATTATAAGAAACGGTTTATCATGGTTTTCTCTTAGTGTGTCTCTTAGAAATGCTTTTATACCGGTCCAAAATTATTCAAAGTATTATTATAGAGAAAAATACGGTAGTTAATAAAAATAAGTATTAAATAATTATTGTGGGAAGATTTTACCTATTCTGCTAACTAAATCGTTAGAATAATAAAAGGAAGCAATAGTTATCATTGTAAATTAGTGCTATCTAATATTATATTGAGTTCTAAACGCGCCGCGCGTTTGCGTGTAGGGCTATGTACAACAATGTAGTGTAATGTATGTCATTAATGTAACAGGCAGACCGTGACCACATATCATGGTTTCTAGTAATTTGATTAGAGACTACATGCATTGTTAAAACTTGATGCTACGGTTACCCGAATAACAGTTAATTAACTGTAAGATCCAAAATGGGTAAAAAAGTCACTTTGGGGGTGAAAGTATCATTTAAAACTATATGAGTTCAAGTTTTAAGTTGTCACGTATAGGCCTAAATCGATTTTGGTCAAAAGCATTTTACAGTGTTGCAAAACTGACAGATCAATTAATAATTTTATGCATATAATACGAGCACTGTCTGAATATGTGTTAAACATCTCGAAATCTAAGGGGTGGATTTTGTTTAAACTTTGCATTTAAGAGTGTTTTGACCCAAAAATAAGTTTTGAAACGGCCTCAATCCCAGGAAAAATCGAATTTGGTCGAAATTTAAGTCGAAGAATCGTAATTTTTAACATTGGTCTTATGGGTTGCTTTTTTGGTAACGAAATAATAACCAAGAGCAAACAAAAATAAAGGAACACTAGTGGAGTGTAGGGGCAAAGGCCCCTAAAAATCATTGGTAATGTCTCCAAAAATAAGTTTAAATTTATCATCTCCTTGCAATATTAGGCCTACTGTATTTTTCTCAAGCTGTAGTGTGAATTTACACGTTTGGGGTTTTTAATAAAACTAGCAAACAGCCCGTCAAAAATGACGGGTAATTTTCATGATGATTATTCATGAATTTGATGTTCAGGTTTGAAAATGGTCACAGAATTTATTAATACACAGACAACATAGTATTTCAATTTCCATTTCCTTACCAATGTAAACAATTATCTATATATTAATATTCAAGCATGTTTCTTTTCCTCCTTTTTTTCTCAGCTTGTGAGCAACGTAAAAGGATCTCGCGCCTACTGTTTGAAAGGTAGTGTATTTTAGATGAGCAGAATGGTATATTTTAATTCACATCGGCCCCCGAGGCTACACCCTTCAGGAGTAGTGGCAAAGTGGGGCTGCTGGGACAGGTCAATGACCCCTGAGGAATGCTGACGTCACCAAGGTCACTGACGTCACGAATGACGTCATCGATGACGTCATATCTATGACGTCATAGGTATGACGTCATAGAAATGACGTCATGACGACGTCATTACCGCTGACGTCATTGACGTAATTAAGGTCAAGGTCACGTGGAAAGACAAAAAAATTTTTCTTTGCACTCTTGTGGTTCCTCGTATCCGGCTGCGGAGCGAAAATCCACGAAGAACCACAAAAGTGCAAAGAAAAATTTATTTTTCCAGCGACCCGACCGAAAAACCTACCAAATGTGACGTACGGCATTCCTCAGAGGCCATTGACCTGAACCCCAGCAACCTGAGGCGGTGTTAATTTTTTGAGCGCCGGCTAGCTAAATATATTAGGTACAAATAAACATTGAAGACATCACAACATTTCCATTTGTAAATATAATTATCTGTATTAACACAATACAAAATGTTCGGTTAACAATATTTGTAATTAGATACTTTTCCAGTTCTGTCACATATAAATGTTGGTATGCCTAAATTTCATATAAGTCTAAATATAGAGTACCAATCCAATCTTAATGAGAGACTTATCTTATTGAGGGTTGATGACTGCGAAGTTGACCGCTCCTGGCCTTGAAGAGAACGCTCGGCATGGATGAAGACAGATGTTCGAAGACGACATTCGGCGTTATTCAAATGAGTCTGCATTCAACGTCAGGATCAACACAGTTCAGACACCTTTCCCAAACCCCGATAAAATTCAACTCCGGCTTGAATGAGGGCAACTTTCACTGACGATTCAGTCTTTGACGACTGGCAAATTCGGGATTACTAAGTTCAGTTGTGGACCGGTATAATCCATCGCAAAATGGCGCATGTTGTATAGGGTACCCCGAACTGCTCCGTGTAACTTATGATCGAACAAGGCGCGGTCTGTACCACTAAACTAGAATAGTTCTCCACGACTGTGATATTGTTCGGCTATCGACCGGAATGATGCATCATGAAAATGGCGAATGTTGTATACGGCCTACACCCCGAACTGGTCCGTGTAACTAAAGACCGAGTGAGACGCGATCCGTGTAGCTGGTGATCTTTTTTACGAATGAGCTCCGGCTTCGAGTGTTGCTTGGTATCGACCGAGCAAGCCGCTCTGTGATTGGCTACGAAGTTTCCCGAAGATTTCCGAGTTCGCACGACCGAGTATTGATCGCCGACATTTCTAGAAATAACCGGTTACTGCCTGGCCTTGACATACTATCCGGTTCAAACTGGATTCGTTTTTTCTATACGTCTGGGCCAAAAATAGACTTTCCACGAATTGTTTTGCTCAAAAAGCGTTAAAAATCAACTTTTTTATTATTTGACCGATCTTTATGAAATTTTCACTAAAGTTAGGGAATTTCGTTTGATTTATTTTGGTATATGTTTCATTTTATTCGGATTTAAAGTTTTTTAGTTATTTGTAATTTTCTATCCATGAACCATTAATTACGTTTCATCGCATAATTACATTTATGTTAGTTAATTATTTTTATTGTTTTATGACTTTTATTATTTAATAGACTTATTTAATTGAGACACCCATCACAGATACCCCCCAAAATTTAAAAAATGAAAATAAATTTTCTTTTTTAAATTTTCTCCGATATGTCATCAACTCTCAAACCTATATTCATACAATTCTAACCTGTACTATCTTAATTTCTACTTATTTTTATTCAAAATGACAATATTAAATTTAATACTTGCAATCAAACAATTTTAACATCAATTTATTTTCTATGCATTACAAATGCATCGTCCTTAAGTTCTCTTCCTTTTATATATATATAAAACCAACAACTCACTGACTCACTACACTGCACATTAGTTTGGGCGTCCGGTTCACTATTGATACAAGTCCAATAGTCCACGGCCATAGGATAGTCTCTGTTGCTGCCATGCGCCGTGCAGTCTCAGCTCACCCAATCTGGACATACATAGTTTCTGTTATCATCATGATATAATAATTCCTATTTTATGAAAAGAAAAATCATTATTACACATATTTCATAATTTTTAATCAGTTATATATACTTAATAAATTTTCAGAGACCTTTTTTTTTTTTTTTTTTTTACTACCCCATTTCAAAATATATAATAAACTTTCACTAGTATATGAACACATTTCTTTCCCTAGGGTTCCACAATATTACAATTCTAATTCCTATTTTCTTACTAACAAATTTTCTATAAATGTACAAAAACACAAGGAAGAGTTCACCAAAGCTGTTGATGGAACTGAGGTTTTGACCGATTACAATAACAAAAGGTACGTAATTTCTGACGTGAATTGGGATGAAAATCCATCATCACTTGATAGAGATGGCACTCAAGTGTCATACATGAATTACTATAAAGAGAGATATAACATCAAAATCTCTGAATCAAAACACCAATCTCTGCTTATATAAAAAAAAATTCCTTTTTTTATATATATATTTTAAGATTTACATCTTATAAAGCTATTCTTATTCAGTTTGATTTAATAAAGATGAAATATTTCTTGACAATCAGGAATACAAAATGTTTTATACATTGAATAATTCATATGTACCTATCAATCTACTATTATTCATCTTCTAAGAAAAACAAATAACATCATAATTTAATACAGTAGTCAAAGTTCAATAAACCCTTATGAATGAACCAACAAAATTCTTATTCATTCAAGAAATGCAAAGAGCATAACTTAGTGTTTACATCGCGCGTCAAAATTATAGACACAAAAATCATCTTAAAACTATATGTGGCTAAGTATGTTAACATGCACCCCCCACAACTACCAGGTACAGAGGTAAAATGGTGATTCTACTAATCAGTGGGTCGAAAAATACGTATCCCATTCCATGCCTAGGCTTTGGAAAAATTGGGCTAGGGCATAAGGCATGTTTAAATTTGGACGGCTCCTGGCTCATGCCCCCATAACGGGTCACCCATATTGGGCCCTTGTGGTTAAATGGCCTTAAGGGGGCCTTGAAAAAACAATCAAGTCAATATAGTCTCATAATTCATCAATGTTTCAAATCGCTGACCTAACATGGGATTTCCCAGCTAGGTTCAGCCCACCACTTCCATGACCATCAGAACTTAAAACTAAATAAAAACACATTCACGCTTTCTCCTTTCGCCAGAGCCAGAAGCGATTTGCTTAATCCTCTAAGGAAATCAAGCAATTTTATTACCATTCATCATCATCCGTGCGCTCATACTCTTAAGTCTAGTCTGGATAGCGAAAGAAATAATTTTATTATACATACTTTACTCTTTTATTTATTTATTACTTTATTCATTACTCATCTTTCATGCCAACAATATACTTCAGTCATTAGTTAAGTTATGTCAAATAATGTGATTATAAGTTCAAAAACAACTAAACAAAGCGACAAAACTATTTATATAAAATTATTTCTTTATGGTCGTCTTTCCATATGGATCATAAATTAATTTAATCCCCATATGGACTTGTATCTTTGATTTGATTTTGTTTAAGGGCACAAACAACAAGTACCTAACAACAAAAGCCCATAATATCCTACTCTATGAACCTTCTAAGCTGCCTTACATTATAAGTGCCTATAATTTCATCCGAAATGAGATCTCTCAGTACATAAGCATTATCTAATTTTACTCCTACTATTTCATACGGTCCTCCGTAAAGCTGAAAATATTTCTTTATTTTCTTACCTAATTTATCTGATAAATGGTGTGTCTTTACTAATACTTTCTGTCCTATCGCGTATTTAATACCTTTAACCTTATTATCAAATTTTGCTTTCTTTTTTTCTAATTTTAGCTTAACTAATTCTTTCACCAATACCAGCTGTTTGTCGTGATCATATTGCATTTCAGGAAAATCTATTAAATTTTTAAACAATGACTGTGGTCGTTTTCCAAACATCAAACTGTAAGGAGTCTGTTCTGTTAAACTACTAACTGAAAAGTTCAAGCAATCCTGAATATATGACAGATATTCGGTCCATTTTGTATGCTGGTCAAAACAATATGCCCTACACATACGATTAATTTCTTTGTTGTACCTTTCCACAGGATTTGCTTGCGGATTATATACGGATGAATGTATACATTTTATACCCATATTGTTTAAGCTGTTATACCATTTTGCTGACGTGAATTGACTACCATGATCAGCAAGTATGCACTCTATTTTCCTACTGTGTTACAAAAATCTTCAATTTTTCTAATCAAAACAGTTGAACTAGCTTTACGTATTGCATACAACTTAACATATTTTGTAAAAATGTCTACCATAGTGAATATATATTTTGATCCGAATCTACCTGTTGGCAATTCCCCTATCAAATCAATGCTAACCAATTGTAATGGCCTTTCAGTTGTTATTGATTTCAAACTTCCCTCATTATGTTTGTTGTCATGCTTTGTCTTTTGACACAATACACATTTTCTTAACTGTTCTTTAATAACCTTTTCCATATTATTAAACACACAAAATTCCCTTAAAGTTAAATAAATTCTATGAGCACCAAAATGTCCATATTTCCTATGAGCGAAATCAATCAACTGACTAACTTTAATTTTTGGGACACATATTCTCCATAATTCATCGTCGTCCTTACTATTCTTAAATAATAAACCATCATGTATTCTAAAAATTTTACTTATCTTTCGTTTGATTACACTATTGTCACCTTGCAAGATTTCAATGATTTTACCATAGTTGTCATCGTTTAATTGGCTTTGTTTCAAGTTTGACAAAATTTGTTTCATTTCACTTTCTTTGAAACCCAAATTTAATTTGTACTTTAATACCTTGACATTATTCTTTGATTTATTCGCAAGTCCATCCTCGTTAATACGAGACAGCACGTCACATACAACATTTTCCCTACCAGGTATATACTGTATTTCGAGGTTAAATTCCTGTAACACCATTACCCAGCGTAAAATTCTACCATGTGTTAATTTACAATTAGTCAAAAATGTCAATGATTTATGATCTGATTTAACTATGATTTTATGATGTCCAAGTAAGTAGGCTCTGAACTTATTACAAGCAAAAACCAAGGCTAGTAACTCTTTCTCAGTGATAGAGTAGGCTTTTTCTGTCTCCAGCAACTTACGACTCGCAAACATAATTACTTGTTGATGTCCCTGTTCATTTAATTGATATAACACTGCAGCAATAGCATTATCTGAAGCATCAGTACCAATATAATATTCTTTCTGAAAATCAGGATGACTTAACATTACAGATTTTAAAAATTCTTTCTTTAAATTTTGAAAATCATCTGACTCCTGCTTTCCCCAGCTCCATTTATTTTTTCCATTCAAAAGGTGAGAAAATTTACTTGTAAATTCTGAATATTTATCATGAAAACATCGATAATAATTCATCAAACCTAATACTGATTGAAGCTCTTTGACATTTCGCGGGTCCTTCAGTTCTAGAATTTTATTTACTTTCTCAGGATCCATCGATATACCTTTCGATGAAATTATGTAGCCTAGGAAGTTAACTTCAGATTGAAAAAACTCACATTTACTTAATTTAACAGTAGCACCATATTTGGCTAACCTACCAAGAACTAAGTCAATATGTTGCATATGTTCTTCCATAGTTTTGGAAAAAATAAGTATATCATCTACATATGTGGTCATAAATGAGTCGAAATCTCCTTTAAATATATGTGACATAGCTTTAATAAACGTAGCAGACGACGTTTTTAACCCAAATGGTAACCTACAATATGCATAATTAGCTCCATTAAAAATAAATGAAACATACTTCCGGCATTCCTTTTTCAAACCTACTTGTAAAAAACCTTGTGTTAAATCAATACTACTTAAATATTTTATTCCTGCAAATCTTTGTTATATATTCTCTATCTTCTCCGTCCTCTCACAATCATTCACAATATACTTATTTATTTTTCTACTGTCTAGACAAATTCGTGTTGAACCATCTTTCTTTGTTACTGCCACTAAACTATTATTATATGGACTGTTTGTTCGCTCAATGATTTTATTTTCAAGTAGGCTATCAATTTCTCTTTGTACCTCGCGCCTTTTATTAAAGGGGATAGGGTATGATTTACCTATGTATGGATCCTCATTTGTCAAAGCTATCTCAGCTTCAAAACCTTTAATTAAACCTGGCCTATCAGAGAATACTTGAAAATTTTTGTCAAAAATGTTACATAAATCACTTAAATTTTTATCTGTCATGTCTGGATTTCTTTGTTTAATATCGGTAACTATTTCATTAATTAAACTATTTTGTATTACTTCTGTACCCATTAACTTTAATGTTTGTTCACTTTCATCATACAAATCACTTAATCTGTCTGTAGCAAAGCCTATTTGATTTTCAGAGTTCATTGTACTAACAAAGTTTGAAATAATTAATCTAATACCATAAACACCTTTATTTTCATTGCTCCTATGTAATTTAATTACAGCTGATACATCATTTTCATTTTTTAACATAATAATATTACTTTCAAAATCAATTACTGCTTTAAATTTCTCAAAAAAGTCACATCCTAAAATAAATACACTTGGAATAGCTCTTACGATGAAACATGGTATGTCAAAAATCATATTACTCATTGTACATGGTAAAAATACTTGTTTATGGACTTTCTTACTCCTAATCCCCGTTACACCTTGAATTGTAACATTACATACAGGTAATTGTGGAATGTCAATTTTATTTTCCCTTTTAATTAGGTCATATATGTCCTCAGACATAATCGTCGCTTGTGATCCAGAATCAACAATGCATTTTATTGGTGTAACACCTATCCTAACCTCTAATTCGGGCAAAGGTGAACTCACTTGATTAGATACAGGATTATTGTAGTTATTCTCATCTAACAATTCCTTCCTAATATCAGGACCCCCCATCATGTTAATTTCATCAACAGGATTTTTTATCTTACATGTATTCACTTTGTTAACTATACTTTGGCGTTTTAACCTAATAAATTCAACACATTTTTCATACACCAACTGTAATCCCTGTTTATTCAAATGCACAAAATCAGGCCTATACATTCCTTTAATAAAAATCTCCTTCTCATACAATTCCAAGTTAATCTGACCATCTTTCAGCAACAATTCGTTAATACTCATGTATTTAACTTTATTCATACCATCAAACTTCTTTAAATAATCATTTATTGCATTTACTTTATTTATATGATCGCTATCATTACTTGCAAGCTTAGGAATTACTGGAACTTCAATAACCAAGATATTTTTTTTTAACTTTATTAATCTTTCAATAAGTGTCTTATATAGGTCACAAATATGAGGTACAGTATCATTGTACAATAAATTATTAGCACCTAACCATGTAATAACACAACTAGACATATCATGTGGGCGTTCATCAATTAGCTTAATTAAATCTTGAATTTTATATCCCCCTACACAATAATTAATGGAGTTTTTTCCATTGGGTGCGCGCGACACAGGACTGTTTAATATCTTACTACCTAACCGTACACAGAAGCTATCACCTAGCATTTGAAAATTTTCAATCATTGGCTGGTATTCATTATTCTGTTTTACTAAATTTAATTTTATGTTATCATCTGTCCCGCGCGCAAACCTATCTCATTTCCTATCATTGTTCCTTTCCTGAGTAAACCTACCATTTTCATTTCGCTTTTCATGCTGTACATAACCTCTTTCATTTTTCCTATACCTATCATTTTGATGATACTTATCGTTGGAAAACCTACTATTGGAATTAGAAAATCTACTATCAAAGGGTTTAGGCCTATGGTGTGAATCTTCACCGTCAATAACTACTATCTCAGATAAACGTTTCAAAAATGCAATCAAAGTGTCTTTGTCAGTAATCTCTTTTGTACAAACTAGGGACCTTCCTATATCTTTAGGTAAATGATGACTAATTTGCAAAATAAACTCCTCAATCGTTAACGGGCGGTCTAAGTATTGATTCATGTCATAGTACTTTAACACATACGAAACTACATTTGTTTTACCAGGAACAAAATTACCTCCACTATATAATCCGTTTTCATGTTGGCGTTGAATGGCTTTACTCCAAAACTTGTTCTTAAAAGCATATTCAAAGTCTTCGAATGAGTTAAGGCTCATAATAATTTCTCTTAACCAAGTATTAGCTACACCTTTCATGTATTTTAATAAAATCAACTTATTTACCTCCCATGTCTCAATAGATAGTTCATTAAACTTCTTAGCAAAATTCAAGAAATAAATAGGGTGAATGACCCTTTCATTTTCACCATGAAAATCCACTAAGTATAACTCGGCCTGATTTAAAGCTACCTTTTCAGAATGTAACCTATGCTCACTGTCACCGACATTAGAGACACAAGGTGAATGACCTCCCAGTGTGTGACACTTGTCAGGCCTGTCAACAGGTCTGCCAACACTGCACATTTCAAATTCCCTACATAGCTCATTTTTTAGTTTTAACAATTTATCATTATACATGGTTTGATTTTGAGAGATCTCATTTTGTAGTTGTTGTTCGATTTCCGACTTAAATTTACTTTTCCAAGTCTCATTATCTGTTAGAAAAGATTTATTGCCGTTGGTCCATTCATTTTTTAATACCGCTAGTTGATCATTTACTATTTTCTTAACTGCGTCAAATTGCTTTGTTACATTTGCTGACAAAAAATTCACTGAGCTTTCCATATGGATGCTGTTTTTTATACAGTCATCAATCCTACCCTGACAACGCCTATCCAACTCATCAACATTTTGTTTAATTGAACCTAACTCTGTTTTACAAGACTGTAACTCACTATCATACTTGTCAATTGCTATTTTAACCTCTTCGTTTATGATCCTACGATTCTCTTCCCTAATCTGTTTAATCTCTGACTTAACTTCTTTTAATTCATTAAACATACTCTTTAACAAATATAACATTTCAATTGAACTGTCTTTAGGTTTATCTAGGCCTACTTCTGATGACAAAGAATGCTCACCCCCCTTCTCCATTTTACTATTATCTTGTAAGTCTACATTAGAAGCTACCAACTCATTATTAACAACTTGGTGAAACTCTATCTCTGCATTATTAATAGGAAAATCTATGCTTTCATTTGACTCTGAGTCGGGCTCATTCTGTTCATGAGTATCCATTTTTATTTAATAAAACAAACTTGAAAATATCTATAGCCTATCATCAAAATTAATCAGTCTACTATATACCTATGTGGAATCCCTTTACAAATAAGACCTATTATTTAATTTAATTACAAATCCAAGGGTAGTAAGTTATCATACACAAAACAAGTTTAAAGCATAAAGTCTACATCTCAGGGTTGAAGATCTTTTAAAATAATTCAAAAAATTGAATTAAATGCCCAGACGTTGGGAGCCATGTTTGAGGCGGTGTTAATTTTTTGAGCGCCGGCTAGCTAAATATATTAGGTACAAAGAAACATTGAAGACATCACAACATTTCCATTTGTAAATATAATTATCTGTATTAACACAATACAAAATGTTCGGTTAACAATATTTGTAATTAGATACTTTTCCAGTTCTGTCACATATAAATGTTGGTATGCCTAAATTTCATATAAGTCTAAATATAGAGTACCAATCCAATCTTAATGAGAGACTTATCTTATTGAGGGTTGATGACTGCGAAGTTGACCGCTCCTGGCCTTGAAGAGAACGCTCGGCATGGATGAAGACAGATGTTCGAAGACGACATTCGGCGTTATTCAAATGAGTCTGCATTCAACGTCAGGATCAACACAGTTCAGACACCTTTCCCAAACCCCGATAAAATTCAACTCCGGCTTGAATGAGGGCAACTTTCACTGACGATTCAGTCTTTGACGACTGGCAAATTCGGGATTACTAAGTTCAGTTGTGGACCGGTATAATCCATCGCAAAATGGCGCATGTTGTATAGGGTACCCCGAACTGCTCCGTGTAACTTATGATCGAACAAGGCGCGGTCTGTACCACTAAACTAGAATAGTTCTCCACGACTGTGATATTGTTCGGCTATCGACCGGAATGATGCATCATGAAAATGGCGAATGTTGTATACGGCCTACACCCCGAACTGGTCCGTGTAACTAAAGACCGAGTGAGACGCGATCCGTGTAGCTGGTGATCTTTTTTACGAATGAGCTCCGGCTTCGAGTGTTGCTTGGTATCGACCGAGCAAGCCGCTCTGTGATTGGCTACGAAGTTTCCCGAAGATTTCCGAGTTCGCACGACCGAGTATTGATCGCCGACATTTCTAGAAATAACCGGTTACTGCCTGGCCTTGACATACTATCCGGTTCAAACTGGATTCGTTTTTTCTATACGTCTGGGCCAAAAATAGACTTTCCACGAATTGTTTTGCTCAAAAAGCGTTAAAAATCAACTTTTTTATTATTTGACCGATCTTTATGAAATTTTCACAAAAGTTAGGGAATTTCGTTTGATTTATTTTGGTATATGTTTCATTTTATTCGGATTTAAAGTTTTTTAGTTATTTGTAATTTTCTATCCATGAACCATTAATTACGTTTCATCGCATAATTACATTTATGTTAGTTAATTATTTTTATTGTTTTATGACTTTTATTATTTAATAGACTTATTTAATTGAGACACCCATCACAAACCCCACTCTTAAAACTAAAAAAATAAATAATTTATATTTCCACTTACCCACTGGAGAAACCCGAAGCCCAACTGGAAACGAAATTGCCAACAGCCGATGGTGGTGGTGGTGTCATCACTGCGCGGGAGCCGGACGCCGACTCACCGGACAGCACCGCGCCGTCCGGGTACTAGACCGATTGGTGGGGGTAAAGTGGTCAGATGCAAAAATTAAAAAAATTATTTTTTTTTCCAACAACTCATCCGAGTTTGTCCTTGTTGGAAACATTATAAAAAAAAATTATTTTTTTTTCTCAGGTGAACTTGGGACTTGTGAAATTTTGAGCTAAATGAAAAAAAAATAATTTTTTAAAATTTTTTTCTTAGGTGAGCTTGGGACTTGTAAAATTTTGAACCATATGAAAATAAAAAAAAATATTTTTTTTCGCGATTATTAGTTTTGCTTAAAACTTGTGAAATATGTAAGTTTTAGCTAAATATTTCATTTAGAACTCCAGTTATGTAAATTGAGCGGAAAAAGTGTGATGTGCACACTGCAAGAGTTGAATAGCGACTGACCAAGTCACTCCGTGCATCCTAGGTACCCAGTTATGTGGTGGGGGTTAAGTGATCAGATTGAAGAAATTTTTTTTAATTTTTTATCCACATTCTTCAACATGTTGAAACCTGTTCAAGGTCAACCATTTGAAGTTTTAAAAAAATTTAAATTTTTATTTACAAAAATCCCCCTTCATCCTCATATGCGCTGGATGAACTTGTGCTTGTTGTTGAAGTGCCACTTTGACAGCAACAAGTTTCTTCTTCTGTATTGTGGACCACTCCTTCTGGTATATCCATACTGTCGATGGTTGGACAGTCGTATTCCAAATCCATTTTAATTACCATCCCTGGATGTTGAAGTAATAACATGTGCAGTTTTTCATAAATTTCATTGAGGTGTTCAAGGTTGTCAACAAGTAATTCCCACTTCATTGTATCGTGTAACCGCTAGCGTAGCTGAGCTGGAAATGAAGTCAGACTTGCAGGTAGGATTGCTCTTTTGGAATTGTGGTGGTGGTGGTGGTGGTGGTGGGGGTTTGGTTTCTTAGAGGAAAATTAATTCTGTTTCATGATACAACCAGACAGGTTGAGACATGTTCAAGGTCAACCATTTGGAGTTTTAAAAAAGAAAATTTTATTTAAAGAGTAGTGTTGAAAACTGGCAAGTTGTCTCCTTTATCAGCATACTGTGTGCACCTTAGGCAGTAGAAAAATGCGTATACCAAGTAGATGAAGACTGCAATCAGTAAGGCCAACAGCATGAGTAGATCAAATTTTAAAAGTTTTTGTGTTATGATGGTATCCTTCCTGATCTGCCTTTCTTCAATTCTTCTTTCCATCAACTCCACTAGATTGGCATGCTGGCATCTCCTCCTCTGTCCTCCTGGTACATCAGCCTCATATATTGGTGGTGGAATATCCATGTTTGCAGCTTGAAAGATCAAGATGTAATGAAACACATTGGTGTTGTTTCTCAGGTCTCCAAGAGGAAAAATGGTGGGGGGAAGTTTCAAGGTTATCCATTAGGAAATAAAAATATTTTTTAAATCTGTGGTTACGTTTACACCTGTACATGTTAGAACCTGTTCAAGGTCATCCAATTTGTGTTTTAAAAAATCCTATCTTGCTACAGTTTTGTAGCAAGATAGGTTTTTTTTATTTCTTTTTTATTCTTTTATTACAATACAATACAATAATATGCATATTGAAGTAAAGTAAGGATACAAAATATAAATATTAGTCAGGAGAAATATTCCAAGTTTGGACTGGCTTGAGTCTTCATGGACGATCTGGAGGAGTAGGCCGAGGAAGTTGATGATGATGGTGACCTTGGCGGCTCGTCATCCCTGAAGCCATGGGTGCATTTTGTGTTGCATGCAAAAATTTGCATGTTTAGTCGGTATCCCTGTTCGATTAGTGATTTAAATTCTTGAACAATTTCGTTTAATTCTTGCAGATTTCTTACAAATACTTCTTCATAATTGGCGCATTTTACAGTGAGAGCCATCTTGATGTTTTCCGTGTGATGTCCAAAGGCAAAATGAATATTAGCATGGTTGTTTGAAGGTAGTATGAAATAGTGGTGGGGGAAGGACTTTTTATACGCTGTCTGATGGGAGGTGGTTAAATTTTTTCCAACTAAACATATTGATTGAACAAATGGCGCAAAGTTCTTTAGGTGTTTCGTAACTTAAAACTGGAGCTACATGGCCATATTGTAAACATCCATCATCTTGTAGGAATTGTGCCGGGTTAGTGACAGCAGCCCTTCCACAACTACGACAAAATTTTGTACCATCACCAAACTTGTACCAACCAAAAGTGTTGTAACCTCTGTTGTCTAGTTTGTACTGTTTGATAAAAATCTTTATTTTCTGCGGGGCGTTGGATCGTAAAGTGTGACTAAATAGCTGTTGATCTTCAATAATTTTTCTTACACAAAGCTCAAATAGGGTGCTCATCGTTTGACAGTTGCAATTAAACTGGACTTCTTTGCAGTCTGTATGCTGGTAACCCAAAATGGTGGGGAAAAACACACACACACACACACACACACACACACACACACACACACACACACACACACACACACACACACACACACACACACACACACACACACGCATTGCTGTTTGAAAAAAATATTTTTATTTTGTTTAATTTGTGCAAATGTCAAAGGTCAAGGTCACCCCAGAGCTTTTTAAAAAAAGGCAATATATCAATATGTGAAATTTTTTTATTTATTTCACATATTGATATATTGCCTTTTTTTTTGTTTTATTTTTTTGTTTTTTATTTTTTTTGTTTTTTGTAATATTTATTTAATACAGTACAAACAAGATTACATGACAACAATTATATAGCGAATACAAACAGATATAAGAAAAATTTTAATTTTTATTTAACACTGCTGCTTCTCGGCTATGTGGATGGTCAGCTCGGTGGAGTTGCTGCCGCTGGATCCGTGGGACACCAAGTAGAGGCATCCCGGTTGAATGGAGCACAGGTCTTCATTTTGTAGCAGATGGACAAATCTTTTTGGCAAATAAATTTGAAATTTTGCTTCATCCCCCGGTGTATATGGTGCTTCGCTCAAGCTGCAGCAGATTGCCTCGCCGACTGTAGTTTCCATCTTCTTCATAGCATGTATGATGTAATGTTTTTCATCCTTAAGCTCTGAACATTTTTTTACCGGCAAAGTTGTAGACTTGGAGTGGGCGTTGAATTGTTCCACCAAAGACTGCAGAAACTGGTTGGAAGCCATGGTTGTTTTAGACGTCCTCGCTGTCTTCTAGCTCTGAGATGTTGTCGTCTCGGAGTCTCGAGTAATACTCATACCAAGTCTCGGTCTGCTCCTCGCTTTTATAATCGACGTTACCCCCACCACCACCACCGATTTCTCCATCTTGCAGGTAAGTAGCTAATTTTAAAGCGTTTTTTAATGCACAGTGTCTGTCCCTTTCATGTTCTACGCTTTGTGTGCAAATACAAACGTTTTCAGAAATAAATTTAAAATTTTTATCAATTTGCACATCTTTGACTGGATTTGATGTATATTGTTCTATCCATCTTTTCTTTCAAGTCCCTTTGTGTAAATATTAGTAAATTTATTTGAAAATTGATGCATAATATGATACAAGTCTGAATAACTGGTAAAACCGTCATACCAATCGATGTAATGAAAATATTTCCAAGTCCATCGGTTTGTGGTTGCGGCTTTGGTGGTTAGTGAAGAAAAAGAGCATGGTGGTTTGAATAAAAATGTATAAGGAATATTTTTATCTATATCATAAAATACTAGTTCTTTAATAATGAACCGATCATCGTTACCACGAAACGCCTGAAATTCAATAATACCCGGTTTGGACTTGATTTCTTCTTCCATGTCCATTTGAAAGGTCACCCGTCTATCCATCACGGTGTCGGAAGGTCAACTGTTTTCCACACCACGGTAGGCACGTATTTATGCCAGGCCGTACAGTTGAAGGCGCGTTGGTGTATATTTAACGTGGGCACCATCCCCGGTAGGCCTACACCCACAAAATTTTGAATTTTTTATTAAAAATTTGCCAATTCTAGTGTAAAATGTTGTGAAAAAATTTAAAATTTTATTTAACTTTCCATCTGGTCATTCTTGTTGTAGTCATTCTCATCACTTTGATCCTTTTCATCACTGAAATGTGTTTCTTCATCAGATTTTACAAAATTATTTTTTTCTTGCACATATTGTTCCAATTGTCTCCACATTTGAACTTCATGAGGAATTCTGTTGAATATTGAAGTGTCCACAGGTCCATACAAAATTGGTGCGTCCGGTTGTTTATCCAAAGTGTCTGTTAAATAATCTTTAATAATTGAACTGGAAAATACTAGTTGTCTTAAATATCTTGTTATGGGTTCCGTTGCACATGTTAAAATAAAAAATTCTTCTCTGTTCAGTTGAATTTTTATGTCATGTTTGGTTGTATCTCTAAATCTCATTTGATGTTCACCTCGGTGTTTAATAATA
This sequence comes from Neoaliturus tenellus, assembly GCA_030545055.2. Classification (NCBI taxonomy): domain Eukaryota; kingdom Metazoa; phylum Arthropoda; class Insecta; order Hemiptera; family Cicadellidae; genus Neoaliturus; species Neoaliturus tenellus. The sequence continues at coordinate 184,806,813 of CM061534.1, read as the reverse complement.
TCAATTTCCAAGTCTGAATCCAATAGTCCTACTTTTGTTTTTCTGCCAAACATGTTGCTATTAAAGTAACATTCCAACAAATGGAGGTGTTTCATAAAAGATTCCCAAGCATTGGCTGTAAACAAAATCATTTTTGTTCCGTGAGTTAAAATTACTGTAGGTGAATAGTCGGTTGATTTCATAACTCCAATTAAAACACTTTTATCCAAACTTGAAGAGATTGGATAAAAAATTCGTAAAAATACTTCCATCAAAATATTTGGTGAAATATTTTCTTCCACATTTCTTTTCCTCTTGGGCAAATATTTTTTCTTTTTACCTTTTTCTTCTTCTTCTTGATCTGCGCCGTGTTGCTGTCCATTCATGTCCAAAAATTCTGAAATTTCTTTTTCTATATCGCATTCGGTTGTACCACTTGTAGAAGCCATATTGAAGATGATGCTACCCATACGACGTCAGGCAACAAACTGATCAGGAGCGGTCTGTGCGCTCCGCTTTTATAATCGCGCCCGTGATTGAAATTTTCCAAAAAGGAGTTTTTATAAAACATTTTTAACAATTCCTGTCAAAGGTGTGTAAGTGACAATTTTATCGTGTAAAATTAAACAATATGCAGTTTTATTTGCAGGTATAGCTGCATTAAACTCCATTTCAATCTTTATGTCAACACTTGATGATTTTACTGATTCATTTTGTTTAGAACAATCAATTACAACTATTGTGTAACCATCTAAGTATTCTTTTGGTGATAGTAAAGGTGTATTTGTTTTACCGTAATACGAATTTTGGAATCTCGCATACATATCGTATAATATACTGTACTTTTTATTATTAAATGACACATTCAAATTGTCGTAGGGGAAAAATTGTGAATTCAAATAAACTTTAATATTTTTTAAGTTGCAATGATCAAATTTGCCTGCATGTTTTGTGATGCTGTCTCTCCTATCTGTTTGTAAACCAAATATAATATACCTGGCTCGTTCTACGTAATTAGATGTTTTAACAGTCCAAGTGTGACGATCCGTAGTTGGCAAGCTTGGATGTTCATGGAATTCCCAACTTCTAAAAGGAATTACAATATCACGATCAGCCTTTAACTTCCTTAATAGTAGCATTCTATGCTCGTCAGCTAATTTAACATGTGGAACTCTCCATACAATTTTGTCTAATGTTAATTTCCATTCTAGGTTTGCATCCGTTGTACCATCTGGAGCTTTAATAATGTCTTTATCGTTAGAAGATCTCAACAAAACTAATTCTTGTTTAACATTTAATATTATTTTTCTATAATCTTCAGCAAATCCAAGCAACAAACGTAATGGAATATGAAAATCAAAATATCCCTTTGTATTCGGAGTGATTGTGTCATGTTCAGGTAAAACCCATCCGGCCGGTTGAAGTAAATTGGTTTCATTAGGTGATATAGATGTTACCCCCTTTAAAGTTGTTGCAATACCTACTTTTTTAGTGGAATCAACTGTTACACCTGATATTTCATATCTAATTTCATCAAACAGGAAAGCCATTATTTATAAAGGAAAGGATTATTTATAAATGGAACTGTTGTACCTACACTATTGTCCTTTTTTGTTACTTTTCCTTCGATATACAAGTAACTTTCACATGGTAGTGTGTAAATGTCTTGATGTTGTATAGGAATACGAATTTCATCGTTATTGTTCAATTTTGATGAAGTGTAAGGGTTGTGGGTGTGATATTCTTTTTCCCATAGTGTTTCGTCGAATGTCGGACCCTGCGCTATATCCAGTATATCCATAATCGGTTAATTTTAAACCAATCTTTTCTAAGAAACGAATGTTCTCGCGTGTTAACTCCTCCACAGCTGAAGAGCTACTAATGCGGTTTCCCGTAGGCTGTCCACTTTTAAATGATAAACCCATGATTTTTGTATTAAAGTGTCGATTTTAAATGTAATCTAACCGTAATTGGCTCTTCTCGGAAATCTATCAAGTTACCGTCTTGATCCAATACGTTCAACACGATGTCTGAAATGAAAGTGGTGTTCAACGGGAGATATACTAGGTTTTGCGGCTTTTCAACAATTTTAAATCCTGGAGGTACACTCGGGTAAAAAGTATGTATTATATGAGTATTTGCTCCATCTCTGTAAGCTCCCTGTATAATGTTACAAGTTATATCTATACTATTAACTTTTAGTATAGTTACAGTTTGTTTACCGGAATGTGTTTGATTTGGTCCTAAAATTGGGCTATCTTTGGGAAATCCTAACAATTCACCGATTGAGTGTTCTTGAGTAAAATCTATATAATAATTGGAGTTTATTTCAGCTTTCATAGTATTGTTATTACCTTTTAATGTTATATTGTCTTTTCCCATTTTATTTTGCAAAAATTCATTAATATGATCAATTTCATAAGAACCTGTGGGTAAACTGCAAACTTCTAAGTCTGTAAACTTCCCACTGGCATCTTTTCCTTTATAATAATGCAATAAGTTATTTTTATCTTCCGTAACATTGGGAATAGAGTTGTAAGTTGTAAAATCTAACAGTGCCGCCTCCCAAAATCTTCCTTTTTGCAAGCGTAACGCTGGGAAAAGGATACTTCGTAAAGTGGACGATTTTCCTGTTAATGATACCGTATAGGAAGACATCTCAATTGTGACTGATACTTTTAGCTAGGAATTCCAAACATAAATGGCCGCATATTAAAGTGTTATCAGGTTGTTCTCTTTTATAGTTGTAATATATGTTTTTAGCAGATTTAAAGTAATGCTCAAGCTCTTTAGGTGGTGGTAAATTGCCAAAACTATCAAAGTAATATATATTATCACCTAATTTCTTATAACAAACCCAATGAGTGCCAGGACCTTCAGAATTATCTAAATTTACAATGCCTGTTTCGTTTTTCCACATTTTAACTGGTAAATCATCTTTCATAAAGACACCGCGAAAAAAAGGTATTTTTAGACATGAAATGTATTTAAATAATTCGATATTTGTTAACGCTTTATGTGGTATTACTAATTGATTTCTTTTATTTAATATGCACGATACGGTCTTAGGTATAGACCTGCCCCGTTTTTTACCATTGACCATACTGTTGGTTTTTTGCTACCCTTTCTGGTGGAACATCGTTTTCTTCTAATATTCCCTCCATGTTTTGTCTTTGCCGATCTCCTTTTCACTCTTCTCCTCCTTTTTCCACCTCCTACCGCTGTTTTAGCCTTCATACCTGCTGTTACCGCTAAAGCTGCTGCTTTTTCTGCAATACTAGCGTCACTAGACTTTACCCGTTGCCAAGCTATATCCGCGAGCTTTTTATCAGCTATTGATCTATTTTTTGTATCGCTAAATGTGGAATATGCTATATCGTGTTCTTTACAAGCCTGATCTAACTTATTTATGCCTGGATCGCCTCTTTCCAGTCGTTTTTTCAATTTAGTTCCTGGTCCGCAATACTGATAACCTCCCGGTATGTGAAATTCGTATGGTAAAGCGTCTATTGCTCTATTTACGACAGATCCTACTGGAATTCGATTTAAAGCTTTACTTAACAGAGAAACCGCTGTGGACGTAATACCGCCTCCTTTCCTTACAGTGTCTCGATATGGACTGATGTACTGGAATGTCATTATTGTCCTTTTATAACCGCAATATACAACTTATGTGTTAACTCTATGACGAGTTGGACATAAATGAAGTAGTTTATTGTGTTGTTATATTAAATATCAATATCACCCCAATCTGATGATCTAAACTTTTGCGTATTAGGGTTAATAAAGTATTTATTAAAAATTTCCTTTTTAATCCAATTACCTCTCTCGGATTCAGACACCCAATTACCCCAACGTGTACGGGTTGCAATAATATTGAACATATCAAATAATGCATTTCCTAAAACTTTAATAAGAAAATTAACAGTAACAGCATTATCCACATGTTGAGGGTCTTTAAGTTCTGTAATACATTTATTATTACAAGTATATACTTTATGGTCCTTTAATGAAGTTGTTATAGCCTGTCCTACAGTTGCAGCATCATTTGGATCACTTCCTTGTTTTAAATTACCTATTTTCTTATCATCTGCATTAAAAATATCACCAGTTGGTTTATCTAATATCAAAGATTGACTAACTACAACACAATCGAAATCGTTGATACCAGGAGATACGTTACGTATTTTTTTAAACCTACATATGTAAGGTTCATCATTATATGGATTAGAACATATAGTTTGTGCTACAACTGGAACATCAAAGAATTCTGTACCCATACCTATATATGATAATTTCTTTCCTTTACCATCCCAAGCATTATTCTTTTCTTCAAGTAATGTAAACTTTTCATTTCCCTGCACAAATACATCCCCTTTCCGCGATACTACTTTGTCTTGTTTTACAAATCCAGATGTTTCTTGTTTTAAGGTTTCCATCATTTGACCCACTGTTGCACCATCTGATGGCGCCGAACCATCTTTAACATTTGCTAAACAATTATTAAAACAATCTATAACCCCTACATCACGTATGATACAATGATCTTTAATATATTTTAGATTTACAGCATCGTTTTCAGTTTTTGGATAACCTATATCATTAATAACAAATTTATAAAAAGAAAATCCATCTTTTGTCTTTTCAGGTATTATAGAATGTAAATAGCGTCTATTCACGCTGTCTTGTTCATCTTTAGGGTCATCTACATTGGATATACGTTTATTGTTAGCACTATACGTTTTTCCATTGAAGTTTAATGTATTTTTTAATTCAGATGACAAATAACCTTTGTTTATTGCATTACCGTTTTCATTTGGTTTACCAACGTTGATAATTCTATGATTTTCTGCATCATATGTGTTATTGTGTAGTCTTAATGTTGGTGATATCTTTTCCTTTACTATTTTTAAATTTACTGCATCGTTTTCGTCCGTGGGATCTTTTATGTTTTTTAACCTTTTATTACTAATATCATAATCTCCTTCAGGTGTTTGTGGTAAACCAGCACCTCTTTTTAAGTTATTCGCGTAATATAATCCATCCGAGGAATATCGTCCGAACTTGTCGACACTCATGGTGCAACTGAATAGCATTTTTGGGACTAACGCATTTTTATGAGATTACCCCGCGGTTTCTAAGTTCATCCACTAAAGCCACCCATTCGTTTTCCAATCCAGTATGACCTGCTTCTTTGGCTTCATGTATTAGTTTCATTCTATCTACCAATTTATTGATATTATTGTAATAAATTACGTTTGTATTGTATAGTTTCTTCATCAATCCTTTACCGGTGACTGATTTGCTTCTTTTTCTCGGTTCTGGGGAACTTAAATCTAAAGTGGATGCTACTAATCTTCTTTTTACAGGTTTTCTTCTTATAATCGGTATTAATTTGGAAACAAAATCTTTATATTTTACAGATTTATTCCTATATATGGGTGCTTCAGGTAAATAATTTCTTCTATAGGCATTAGTTTCTTCCAAAATTTTGCTATACACTTCCAAATCATCATTTTTTACCAATGCTTTTAAAGGTTTATTTTGAAATAATAATTCAAATAGTCCCCTCGTCCCTTTATATATTTGATTACCTACGCGAATATTATCATGTTCATCGACATCTAATTTGCTATTACCAATCATTACACCTTCTTTGGACATTCTTGCTCCATAACTGTGGTATTTTTTAGTAGAATCAGTTCCAATTAACAGTTTTAACAAGTATTTTCTTCCTAAAGGTCCTTTTGTATGAATATTTTCACCCAATAAGCTTATGTTTGATGGTTCTCCTTCGGTTTTTTCTTCTTCACTTGCTATAGATACCACTTCTTCTTCACTACCAGCATATACATCTTCTCTTTCTGCCGTTGTATCACTAAATATGGAGGCTTCCGGGTCCTCCTCGCTAATATCTTCTGATATTACACTTTCCCTTTCATATTCTGTTATCGGAGCAATAATATCGCCTTGAAAAGAAGGTTTAGCCAATTTTTTGTTCAATTGTTTCAAAGGCTCTGTAATAGGTTTAAAAGTAGATTGGAGAAATTTCTCCCTTTCGCTGATACCTAACTTTAACGCCCTGTTTTTAGCCCGAATAGAATCACTAAGTGATTTAATTTCCTTTACTAACTTTTCCTCGTTAACCATGTTTGTAGCAAGACGTGCTGTACAAGAATGATTGTATGATATAGTGGTTAGTGAATTAATATAAATTTATCAAAACCTATCCTGTATCTGCCGTTATTTAGTGGTTGTTCCTTCATAATTGTCAAAAATCCATAATTTCAGCCCAAGCCTTACCACATATGTCTTTAAACCATTCATATGACATATCCGCATTGACATGATCGTAATATATATGTTTTAAGTTAGTTTCATCCTGTTTGAATACAATTAACACATTTGCGTTGTCTCTTATCAGTTGTTTTGGTATTTTACTATAAGTCTGGCCTATGTAAATGCTATCTATATTGTTATGTCGCCCCATAGCGAAATAACTCCTAATAGTGTTTTGGTTTTCACAGAATACATCATCAAATATAAAAACTGAAAATGGTTTAGCTTCATGCGGTTGCATTACGCTTTCACTAGCATCAAACTTGTAATATTTCACTTCAGGCACATTATTAAATATTTTTTCTAATAATTGGTATTTGGGTTGTTGTAATGATTTGGAAAAGACATACAAGTTATTGAAATGCAATCCTTTTTGGTTTGTAATCAAATTGAAAACTACATTTGTTTTACCACAATTGGATGGACCGGTTACAAGACAACGCACCGTGTTTGGTAACAAAACACCATGTTTGCCACTGTTTAATTCCGAATTGTCCACCGTGAGTTCATCAATATTATTAATAGGAAAACTATCCTTTTGCGGTATTATCTCCATCCTTTGTAAAGGTTCAACCTAAAATGATGCTCCATCATTATATAAGATCCTTTTTAGGTATCCAAGAATCTTCACTCTTATTAAATCCTAACCATCGCACTTTAACTTTATCTTTTTTCCGTTGTAACACCTTTTCAACGAGATATACATCACCTACTGTGGATTTTAACATTTCATGTCCATAAAACCCTCCTTCAAGCAATTGTCCTTTATTATCTTTTAAAATGTAAGTTTCTGGTACTGTAGGTTGCACCTTAAATACGGTAAAAAACCTCATTTGTCCAATTTGGTAGATATCTTTTACTGAATACACCTTTGTATTTGCTTATTCGAACTTTATCACCAACATTAAACACTTTAGGCTTTAGTTTTTCAACTTTTGGTTTAGTATTCATTTTTATACGTTTTAATACGAGTTTTTCATTTTTACTAGTCACTTGGTTTGGTTTCATACCAATTGTTCTATGGAACTTGTTATTGTAATCTTTTATTAGTTTTGGTAACATATCAATCCATACGTGCGATCCTCTATTTGAAAACATCTTGTACATCGCACCTTTTAAAGTTCGATTGAATCTTTCTATGATTGATGCTTTTACTCTGAATTAGTCGAATAATGGTTTATGTTGTGTTTTTTCATTAAATTTGAAAATTCTTTATTGAAATATTCTTTACCATCATCGGTTTGTAAATGTTTTATGGTATTTTTGTCTCTCTGTATCGCAGTTTCCATAACTTTTGTTACACTCTTGCCGGTTTTATCTTTTAGCGGTAAAGCATCTGCCATCTTTGTAAAACAATTGATAATAGTCAATATATATTTAAATCCTTTATTTTGTTTGCTATAAGGAATCATTTCGATTAAATCAGCTTGATATAGATCATTCATTCCTTTTATAACAGTATTTCTTCGGGGAAATTTTCTTCTAGCCGGTTTATGAAGCTCATTAACAATTTTTTGTTTTAAATCCATAATTTTATCCTTCCTCTTCGGTAGATGAAGTAAAAATATTTTTTTATTCTATTATACCCATATTTAACTGGGTCAAGGTCATTCAAATTAATGTAAAAAAATGGGGAACACGGCGTTGGGCTTGCCGTGTTTCCCAATTTTTTTACGGAAGGAAAAGGAATTTAGGTCGTAGAGGGTCGAAGAGGGACGAAGAATAGGTTAGTCGTTGATAGGATTAAGAGAGTAGTGGCCAAAAGGAAGAGTGTTAATTTTATCATCCATGATATGTCTTTTGTCATCATTTGCCGATAGTGCTTTTTTTACTTCTGTAACACTGTATAGTTTGTGTTTTTCACTTCTTAAGGCGTTAAATTTGGCTGTTAAGGTGGTGTCGTTAAATAAACAGTTTTTGTAATGTTCAAAGTTTATATTTTTTCTTTAAATAACCTGTCTTCACACCTTTTGCTTTCTTGGTGGTTGATGTTTCTTCTTGTTCTCCCTTATACACTTTGAAAGAATACAATTTTGACATTAGTGCAATAATTTCTTCCATGCTAGCTCCGTTGCATTCATCTTTAAATTTTCCCTAACACCTTTTTGTTTTTCTTCATTAAAGTTCGGATGATTTCTTGGATAGTCGGAAAAATCAAAATCATTTTTGTGTATGAACGTTCTAAGATCTTCATACATATCTTGTGTCTTGATCCAATAAATTAGTGCGTCCGTATCCATGTAGGCTACTCCGATATTTTCTCGCCCATAATGTTGTACCCATTTTGTTGTAATGAAAGTCATACATATGCGTTTTTACTTATATCCAATATTGGACATTCCTATGTACAACGGTCTATCCATAACAATTTTTGTTTTCTTCATGCTTACTGCTACTAAATTTTCATTAATTATCATAGTTGTTCCGAAATTTGGTTTTTGTACAAGTTTTTCTAATGCTCTTGGATCACTTACTAATTTTACATTTTTGTGTTTCCTCTTGTTTTCCAAAGTTTTCCCAAAGATTGAGTTGTTTCATCAGCTTTATAAAAATCTTTTCAAAAGCTGATGTGGCTGCTGCTCTCCTCACGGTGTTGGAATCTATGTAAGGTTTCAAGTAACAAGATTGTGAAAATTTTAAAACTCGATGAATTTTTGTAATAATTGTCTATTCGAAGAATAGACCTAGAGTGACTAAGACGCTCATATAGCTAATCTTTTGCTCCACGATTACGCTCGATAGAAGAAATAGATTGGCCTCAAATTTCAGTCGAAGATTCTTTATGCAGCTGTTAAGTGCTGATGCGTTTTTGAAAGTATTTGGTTGGATATTAATAAAATAATCTTTAAATGTGACATTTTCATTTTTCCATAAGAAATGCATTAGAGACATTTTTAGTGGTCGGTGCTGTGTTTTACTTTTTTTAGCAACGTCTTTGCGAGTCTTAACAATCAAGACTGAGACGTTCTGATTGGTCCAGTCCAGGTCCGGAGCGGGTGATGGGATGGGGTGAAGTAGTCGCATAAACATAAACAAGTTGGATGTAGAGAGGTTATGACCAAATATGAAATTGACGGCTCTAATTAAATTTAATTTGAGTAATGAAAACCAACTACATTGTATACACAGCTAATTAATGTCCTTTCTTAAAAAATTGTATTATGAAGTAAAATTTGAACAGTAAGTACTAGATTGTTTTATTTATTGACGTTAACAACTTTTGGTACTGGTAGGCTAAGCCTTTTAGGGTCAATTTCAGTTTCATTAAGTGCATGTTGTGTATCAATGTGTATTCATTACATTTTGGATTTTAGTGAGTACACCTTAAAAAGCAGATAAATCATGAATTACAGAAGAATACCGTAAAGGCTATGTTTGTATCATTCCTGTAATTTTCATACTGTCAGGCTAATTAATTCACTTTTTTAAGTAACTCAGAAGCGCTAGGCCTAATTGACAATTATGAATCTGCTAATAGTTTAAACCAAACCAATTATCTGCAACAATTAATTTGATGTAACATATTTGCTTTTCAAATTAACCAAAAGTCCCGGTTCAAGGGTCAAGTACAGTAACTTAATACGGAAGACAACTTGTTTTGGGTGCTATGTGAAGGACTCGAGGCCTAAGAAGATGTATGTTTTGAGTGGATAAATAGAGACAGGCCTAGATAGATCGGTAATAGTTCGTTATCCTACTCCATAGTTTTTATCAATGGTTAAAATTTCAAAATTTGCGATAATATTGCTATTTTATGGATAGGTAATGCAATCACTGATACACTTACGATTTCATTAGGTACACTGATTCAGTTTTCTAAAAATGTCCTGCGACAATAACACTAATATACTGTGCACAAGTAATCGAAAAATAACCAAATCAAGTAGCCTATTAATTTTAAGTAATGTAGCCTAATTACATTAAAGGAAAACAGAAAACAAACCATGTTACCTAAGTTTTTATTTGTAGGCCTTAATTGTCAAGAGATGCAGACTTCATAATATAGCGTCGTCACACAAATATGCTGCTAAATACCAATCAGTTAAGTATTTTTTACCAAATTATATTGAGGGAATATGCCTTTTAAATGTTTCCAAAACAATTGATTTGTTTTATTTATTTTTTTATTTTTGGTGTAACTACGCCAGAGGCATTTCTTAGCGTTTTGACTGGGAACTGTCCAAACCCCCAGTCTTGTTAAGTTAATATCTAACCTTGACCAGTTGTTAGAAAGCATCATTAATTGATGGCCCAATGACAAATGGCAACTGGGTCCGGAATCAAACCTTAAAAAAGCTACTAACTTTTCCCAGGATCAAACCGGCAAACTTTAGATTCAATGGCGAGCACTATAACCACTCAGCTACCAGCCAGTTTGTTTGTTAAAAATATTGCTCTCCATAAAAGTGAAGGAGGCTTACAGTTAGATTTTAAGGTTTGATTGTTCGTAGGCCTATTTCTTACCTTAATACCGGTATTGTTGTTGTGGGTACAGTTTCATACAGCGCCTACACTACTATTGAATGAAAATATACATCGATATATCAATTGAATAGGATTGAAATGACTGTGAAAAATACAAAATTTCACTTAGCATGACAAAATTTATTCTAACAAACTAACATTAACCTCAACTAAAATCCATTAACCCTCCGAGCGTTAATCGTCGATTTTTCGGTCCAGCTTTTGGCCTCCGAGCGTTTGAGTAGATTTTTAGACCTTTTAAAAAAGTGACGTAACTTTATAGTGAATGACAGAAACGGACACGTGAACGCTACCGCTGTTACCGGGAGATTCTAAGCTATCCAAAAACACCTATTTCAAATGGCGAAACGTGATTGGTTGTTTGTAATATGCAATGGAAACATCTGGTAAAAAAACTGTTACCATCTGCTAACTTTGTAAACAACGAAATGCATATTCATCAATCGTTTAAGGTTATGAATGATTAAAAGTGTTACTAATACCTTTAGTTTACATTATTGGAATAAAATTAATATTTTTTATCGAGTTTATAATCATAAATATGAGTAGGAATTAGTGTAATATTTCTAGCTTGGTTTACATGAGTTCTTATGGGATTAGGGTAAGTACCGTAGGACATATTTGGTTTTATTCAACATACATTTTTTTCAAATACTTCAAACCTATATAAAATTATATATTTTCTTGGACTGCATAAAATTCTAAACAAAATGTATATCTTGGAATTTTAATTATGTGTATCCAAAAATATTTTGGGGAGAGCAAAGTTATATACAAATTTTTTTTGTAATTTTTTGATTTTTAACCTATAGCCTAATTTTGGTGACAATAAGTAAGGTAAAATTTTTTGTATTATTAGGTAGTCAATTTTATCTACTTTCATATAATATATACATTTATAGTGCTAGGTCATAAAATATATTTTTTACTAATTTTTATTTGAAAGTATGCAAAACCTTCAAAAAATGCGTAACGCTCCAGGGGTGCTATATTGAACGCTCGGAGGGTTAACATGAGGAACCTTCCTAAGCCCAGGAAAGTCACATTTAAGTAAGATACATAGGTAGGTCTAATTGTTCTTATATTCTACGTTTGTTATTTTGTCATTATGATTAAGTTGTGTTTTGGTTTTGTTAATGTTGATTATGTTAGGTTAAATGGTTTGTTTTTATTGATGTGGTAATAACTAGGTATACAATGCAGTTGTCTGCTTGCAATATTGAGGGGAGCGACTATTTTTTAAATCAATAATAGCAAATGTTTTATAGGTAATTCAAGTGAGCTCGTTCGCTACGCTTACTCGTCGTCAGATTTAGGTTGTTCGCTGCGCTTACTCGCCACAAGTCTGCAATACTCTAATAATTTTTACTACGCAGGTTTGCTGCAACGGGCTATTATATGTTTAAATGGTGCGTCGTCCAAGATTTGCACCTCCTCTCAGTTAACGTGGCATTTCATTCACGTAAAAACACATTATAATAAACAAAACAAAATTTTCACATAAAACTACTGTACAGTAGACTCCCTCTTAACTGGCCACCTATAAACCGGTCGCCACTTTAACGGGCCTACTCTGCACAAACACATCGTCTTGTTAACTGGCCATTTTTTATCTCAACATTGCTTTAACCAGCCGTGTTTCGTGGGAATCTTTGTTTTCTTATCTAATGTATCATTCAATTCCACATTATATCATGATGTTCTCAAACCACCTAAAATGTATTGTCCTGGACTAAAGTGTATGCCACTGGAAGTGGATGTGTTTGGACCTGCTATCCAATAGATAATATAGGAAACGACTTATTATTAGTTTTTGTTGGTCACTGATTTCATCGGTGTCGCATGTTAGCTATAAATTATATAGAGTACAGTAATATATTTATAGTTGGTTTTTCAAGCCATAATTGCATTTAGGCCATATGAAATTGTAGGTTGGAATTTTTTAAATGTACATTGGTTTAACCGGCCCTAATCATTAACCGGCCGAGGCCTGGTCCCGAGATGGACGGTTAAGAGGGAGTCTACTGTATCACAAACAGCTATTAGTAACAGTCCGCAGTTAAATTTGATCCTTATATTTAACAGCTGTATTTAATCATCACACAGTAAAGAAACCAAATAAAATATTTCTCCTATTAAAATAACATGGTAAATTTAAAGGGCCGTAGGGCAGAACCCTTATGTCCGATTTGGACCATTTCAGATTTATACTTTCCCATAGATGGTTACTATGACCGAGCAAAATTTCGTGAGGATCACTCCAGCTGTTCAGGAGGAGTACGTGTAAATAAAAAGCCAGAGTGTAGTATAGGAGCTTCCCTCGCTCCCCTCAGAAATGTAAACAAAATAGGGGTACGGTAATTACTAATTGTGATCGTATAAGATTATTATTTAGGCTATCTATTGATTGATTTGGTAAATTTGTTGATATGATAGATATATCCATCTGATCTATAGATATTTTCATTCAATATTAGTGTAGGCGCTTTATGAAACTTGTTGATTTGATTGTTTTCATCGCACAATTTTCATCGCTAAATCAAAATTTCATCCAGTGATAAAAACAATGGAGTACGATAACGGAACCTTATACCGGTATTCCTTGTCAGTAGGCCTATCCATTCTACTCCTCAAGTAATTTTTAGGCCTAACTTAAATAATTTGTAGCAAATTTCAATAACATATTGACCTAGGGAAAATACTATCATTATAGTAGTCAGGGTAAAACCTAAGACAGGAGCCAAGATAGCCTACTTTTCATTTTGAAGTCACTAAAAGCAAAAAAAAAAACAGCGTTTGTTCAAATATTAGCTAATTTTTCTTTTACAAGGAATTATGCTTAGGCCTACGTTGAGACATAAGCCCATGGTACTTTTCGTTTTGAGAATAATAGAAGAAAAAAAAGACTTGTAGATTTGTAAGCTTATGTAGGCTCTAGGACTTTGTGTTTCTCTTAACACAATAACTCTTGAACTTAACCTCCACTTTGTTTTTTTAATTTGGTACACCAGTGTAAGGTAGCATTTATCAGGTAAAATTCTAAAACCAGCATGATTGGACCATACAAAAATGTTTTTTATGGTTTTACAAAAGGGTATAAAATGGTTTTTTGGCATTAATTTATTGCTCTATACTTTGCAAATTTGACATTTTTAACTCAATTTATATGCAGTAGAGAGCAAATCTAAATCCATACTAACCAGGACAGGGGGTGGTTCGGACAATCAAACACAAATATGATTTACCTTCTATTTAGGCTATAACTATTAAACAATTCATCATAAAATTCCAATTCTTATTGTTTATATTCCATATAATTTAAAATAATTAATGGACATTATTCCATCAATATTAAGGCTGCTTTTCTGTGCTTGGATCGGTTTTTACAAACTCACTAACCATGTAACATCCATGCAACTCTTGCAGCTCTATCCTTACTCGTTTGATAAGTATTTGAACGCCGAGTAAACATAAGAATCTTATTTATTTTATTCCTTTTTTATTTAAAAAATGCTCTTACAGTATTAGTAAGTTTAAGTGCAGTTGTAAAATACAATAGGCTATCAACTTTTTTGCTACAACGCTATGCAATGTACTTGTTACATTATTATGAATAAAGGATCTTTGATAGTAAATATTTATTTAGCAAATTTCCCATAGGAGAGAAGCTATTACCGTAGGTCTCATGGTAAAATCTAATCACGGAACCATGTTACTTTTTTTGTGGTGCCCCGAGACCAAAAATAATGGTCATTTAAATTTATACATATATATATATATATATATATATATATATATATATATATATATTTGTCCCTAGACACAATAACTCTCGTAAAAACAGTCAGATCTGGACCAAATTAGGTAGAGATGTGCAATCCTACTATTATTAAGATGAGTTCAACGCACCTACCGGAAAGAGTAATTTTGGATGTTTTTGTTTCTCAAAAATAGGTTTTTTTGTTTTTCATTTTTAATTTTGCAAAATTTTAAATTTTGATTTTTACCACACAGGAATTAGCTTGAAAAACACACAATATAGGACATTGAAACTTTGCTCCATATCCATTGGTTACCGAGATATTAAAAAGTTTTAGTATTTAGTTTGGTAGGGCCTACCTTCATTTGGTTGAGATCCATCTATTCATGGTAAAAAATCTAGGTTTTTAGCGAATTTCCCTGTAGGGAAAACGCTATTACGGTAGTAGTTACGGTTAGACCTACCCCTTGGACCATGATACTTTTTTTGTTTTGAGGTATTTTGTAAAATATAAATCTTACAGTAAACTTTAAATGGGGAACAATCCCTTGTTTTTAAAGAAGTTTAAAATTAAGTAAATAAATTTTTTGTAAATGGCTGCCATTTTTCAATATGGCAGTCAACTAAAAAATTTCAAATATGAACCCCCAATTACAATGTCATTTTTGGATTTACCACGCAATTTGAAGATTTTTTCATTTGTTGACATTTTTCTCTAAACTTAACAGTTAGGACGCTACAGGCAATTGAAGTTAATTTTTAGTCCCACAAGAATATAACATGGGGCTAACTTTAATTGATTATTTCTCCTAACATTCAGTTAAATGAAATATATTCATGAAAAAAATGTCTTAAAATAATGTTTTAAGATCATATTTTTCATAATAACATAAAATTTTTACAAATTTTATTATTTGTCTACTATACTTGTAAAAAATTATTTATGCGTAACTGACCATTTTAGTGAGTGGAATGGAGATATATATATATTTATACTAGCTGTTTCCCGTTACGGCTTCGCTCGTGATTGAATTGATTTTATTGGTAATTAAGCTTGTTCGCTACGTTCACTCGCCGTCAGGTTTAGCTCATCCCCTAATCTCACTTGCGGTTACTCTAACCTTATATATAAAAAATCACTGGAATACCTGAAATTAGAATTTTTCATTGAATTTGTTTCTTAGCAACCAATAAAAATAGATAAAATATAGATTTTCAGATTTTTTCAAACTATTGTATGCCCTCTTGGTCAGAGCCCTTTGGACAGATTTGCACCTTAACTACACACAAACATCCTTGAATAATGCTTAATAATGCCTGAAAGTTTCATTACAATCTGTCGAGCGGTTTCGGAGTCCATAGGCAACATACATACATACGTATATTCTCTCTTTTATTAATATAGATAAGTGTCGGTGAATGTGATAACTTTTGAACAAAATCTCAGATTTTGATCAAATTTGATAAAGGAAGTGTAAGGCAGCATTTACTTTATCGAGTTCGCAAACCAGAATGATGGGACAGTGTTAACAGGGTTTTAAGGGTTTTCAAAAGGGTCTAAAATAGGTTTTTGGCTTTTTTTGCCTTAATTTATCAAATTCCAAAAATTTAACCAGAACCATTTAAAAAATCTAAAAATCAAACAATTTAGTATTTTGAATTTTTGATCTGGTTAATAGCTCAAATGGTTATGGAGAAAATCCAAAAATAAGTTTTCATTCTTAGGGAAATAAACAAAACCCTCTATCTTTCTTATTTATTGGCATAGCTTGATAAAATTTGGTATGTATTTTCGCTAGGAAAGGTACAACTTAAATACATGCTTCCAAAACCCATATGGCAGCAAACCAACATACTCACCACAATGGAATTTGTGGAAAAAATAAAATATCAAAATTCGGTAGGAAATTCTCTGAGTATGCAGGTCTGCTGCGACGGAAGTATTTGTAATTATTATGGCAGCAAACCCTGCATACTATTTTTCCATGTTAATGATAATGTTTATGCAGAATAGGCAAACTCCTTTATTTATGAACAGATATTGATGAAACTTAGTTTATGGCTTCATATGGCCGAATTTTTTCATTTTCAACGACATCCCATGACAGTAAACATATACATCACTCATTTGTATGGTGTTTATGGGAAAAATACAAAATATCAAATTCCTTTCCAAATTCACTGAGTTTAGCAGATCTGCTGCGATGAGGGTATTTTACTTTTAGCAAGTTTCCCTATATGAACTGTAGCTCTTTTGAAGATCTTCCCAAAAAACCTCACAGATTGTTCTATTGGACCAACCACATAGTCACTGGACCTTAACTTAAAAAATAATAAAAACGAAATATTTTTGATACCATTAAATTT